>JABASP010001590.1:0-27648 GCA_019776565.1 Sminthurinus signatus | reverse complement strand
TATTATTTATTTCAACTTGTTATGCAGTTTTTCTCATTTCTCTCCTCGATTTCCTTTCTGATCCATTTGATGATTTTTCTAAATTTTTTCTTTCTTGTTTTTGATTCAGGTGTGTGAGGAGCAGCGATGTGATGAGGCGGTATTTCCCCTGGCTGTGGCAATTCTCGACCGTTTTCTAGCCACTTGTTCAATCAAAAAAGAGAATTTACAGTTGGTCGCTTGTGTCTGCCTTCTGTTAGCGTCCAAAACACGACAGTGCAATCATTTCTCCTTGGATCTCCTCTCCTGGTACACGGACAACAGCGTGTCACCACAGTCATTAAGGGTAAGTCGAGCAAAACTCGACTCAAAACTTTGTCTTTTGTTTTGTTTTACATATCTTATTCCGTCATACTTCATACTCATACTATTTTGATACACGTAATACGCAATACGCAGTATACTTATTTGTGTCAAAAGTCATGCATGATTTCGGAATTATTTTGGCTCACTTACTGAATCACTCCAGAAAATAGAAGCAAGTATAATATAATATATTTGCATTAAAGTACCGTAAGCATTGTGGTTTTTTATAGAAAATCACCAACTTGAAATCAGCAGGCATTGCCGTAGTTAGTTATGGGCACCTTTTCATAATACCCTCTGCTACAGCTGGGTTCGTTTCATTCCATATTCAGTATTCAGCATTCAGTATTCAATCGTCATGTCCAATGTTCAATGTTCAGTCCTCCACAAGGGTACATTTTAGTTATTTCGCCTGATGGCATGATACATTGTCTTGTCCTTGCCTTGCATTATAGCTTGGCTTATAGCTTGGCTTGTCTTGACATCAAGTCAAGAGAATAGAATATAATATACAAAAATACAAACTAGAAACTCGACATAATAATACATTATTCTAAATTTTATAATGTGAGGAACGGGGTAGTGTTTTTCGGCATGCGTCAGCGGTCACAGAACGGAAGAAGTATAAAGTATATAAGCGAAACTGAAAGTCAATTTCCGTCTGTAGTCTGTACTCTGTATACTGTAAAGTCAAGTCAAGTAAGGAAAGGAAAGGAAGAAAAGTGGAGAAAAGCAGATAGACATAAAAGAAGAAAAAAATTGTGTAGTATGAAATAAAATGTTCTGAGGGTTGGAGTTTTGAGTTTTGAGTTTTGAGTATTCAAGTATTCTGTACAACATCATCATACATGATACATAAAAATAAAAATGACCCCCATCAAAGAGCAGTGTGCACTGGAAAATGTACAATGTACATCAACATAGCACAATATTAGTCATAAGTAAATACATGTATAAATAAAAATAAAATAAGGGCACACACAGTATAAATGTAGTAGTGTTAAGCTTTCTGCTTGTACTTGTTCTTGGATTTGGATCTTATGTATATATAGATAATTCCAAGAGTAACAGTAAGACATGAGACATTACGTTACAGAGACATGTGCTTTTACTCCATACTCCATATATATCTGTATTGTATATCTATTCATCCTGAGTCCTGAGGATACTTTTTATGTATTTGATAGGACGAGGATACTGCTCTAACGTCCGTCGGAAGTAAAGAATTAACAACATATGTACACTCTCACTCCATAATCTACAATATAAAGAGTACAGAAGTTTTTCTCCCTCTGACTCACTATACAAACTATAGGTATAACCTTATGTCAGTCTTACACACTTAAGACATGCAATGCTGCATAGGATAACTTGTATATTGTGCATTGTATTGTATTGTCTTCACTCCTTTACTCACCTACTGACTTTACTTTTGCTGCTTGATGGAGAATTTGATTGTTGTCTGCTGGGAAATGCACTATGCACTATGTACTAGTGCTCCAGGAATACTGATGGATGGACTGTCTGAAAATGAAAAGCCTCAAGTCTTAAGTACACTATGATATGAAATCCATGGCGTGGTATGATGTATGATGTAAAAAGACAAAATATATAACAGTCATCTAGATTCCATGTTTCAGCACAGAAGATACAGAATACAAAAAACCTTAGCTTGACTTATCACAGATACTGTTTTTAGACAAAAAAAATGCTTATAAGAAAAAAGTCGTTATGAATTAAGTATGTGAAGATGTAAAAAATGCTTCAGAATTCAAGTTTATACTATGGTATGGAAAATGGAAGCAAACACTTTTCTTGTCTCTTCTCCACATTCACCATTCACAATTAGACTGTGCGGTGGTTCGTGGATGATATGTCTATTGTTAAATGCATTTGTCATTGCCATTGTATCCATATTCATAAACATTATGTTAATGCTAAGGTGTTGACCGGATGCCATGAGTGAGGATCAAGTTGTATGTGTGTATCTTGTACATTGTACATTGTGCACATACTGCATAATGTATAGTATAAAGTGCAAGTTATAATTTCAGGTGGATGTGATGAGAATTTAGCATAAACACATGGATACAAGATACAAAAGCTTCATTTTTCTTTCACTTAAATATTTTGTATTATTTATTTAGCTAGCAACTAGCAACTGCACTGTACTTATGAAGTATGAAGTATAAAATTTCCAGTAGTAGAGTAAAAATAGTAGTAGACAATCTTTGTCAAAATCTCAGAACTCAGAACCGGATAAGCTAGTACAAAGTGTATAGTAGACGATAGACTAAACTAGTCAAGCACTGATACTGGCACTGGCAAAAAAATTGAAATGGGAATGAAACTGAAAGATAAAAGACTTGTTTGATAATGATTATGAATGGATGACGGTCAGAAAAAGTGGTTTTCCTTCTCATTTCTGTAGTAACTTTAAACTCTCTTCATTCTTCATTCTTTACTATAATGTAGTGTAGTCGTACTTTCATTCAACCTTAATCCATTCATTGGCAAATCCTGTTTTGAATTTAGTGTCCAGTTGCTTTCTCTGTTTCTCTGCTCCAAGTAAGCTCAAAGCTCAAAGCTGTTTTGTTCTTTAACCCCTTCTTCAGATACAGATACAGATACGAATATTCAATGCACATGCATATGATATGATATGATGCAACTTTGTGCTTACTGTTTAATGTACAGTGTACAGTGTACACTGTACAGGTATTTGTCTATGTTGTTTTAATGACCTTTGATTTGACCATTTGATCCGTACTTCTGTCCACTGTCCTGTAGTTAGTTCTCTTTTTCTCCTACCTTTTTTGATGAAGAAACAACAGCTAGTAGCACTATTATACCTTTTTGAATTCGTATTTATTCATTTATTCTATTAATATTCAAAAGGCGATCTTCCCGTCCATTCATTACCTACATTTGTATTACCTATTTGAAAGAAAGAGCTGAGGACAGAAAAGAGTTTTGAATTTATGATTAATGCCTTTAATTTTTTGAGCTGCATCTAAACTGTGTACTTTGTATAAAATGTACAGTAGGCTACTGTACACTAAATACTAAATACTAAAAGGGTCAAGATACAAGATAAAAGTACATGTATCCACTGTGCATCGAATATTGATAGTGGTTTATGTCTACTGTTGAACCTCATGCATATAGATATGAGGTAATAGCCATGGTCAAAAGAGGTAACTTAAAAAATTGGAAAAAGGGTACACATGATAATTTTACAGCTATTAACAGTTTGATTTTTGATTCTCTTCGTATCAAATGTAACGGGATCAGCCATCAACCATCAGCATTTACCCTTTTCCTGTACATTTTGTACGTTGTACGTATTACGTATTACGTATCAAAGACGAGAAGGATTATTATGTATATATTTATTATTCAGCCTGAATCCTAAAGAGCTGAGGCAAACTGTCAACTTTATATAAACATTAGACAATTTGAAAGGTTTGTATTTTGTATACAAGTAAATTATACACATCATAAATTGAGAAGTAGAAGAAGAAATAGAAGAGAACGGAGAGGAGGAAGAGGAAGGAAGGAAGAAAAAAGGAACAAGAAGGATCCTCATTTTTATTGTATTTATGGGAACTTGCTATCAAAGCAGCTCACAAAGTTACAGTTTTACTTTTTATCTTTAGAAAACACGTGTATTGTACACTGTACATTATAGATTATAAAAGTTATATAAACTAACCAAATGTCAAAAGATTCAACATAACATGCAGGACCACCACACTATTTATTATCAGTACATACTTTGTGAGTTGCCTTGAGAACCTTTTGGAGGACAAGAAAAAAGAGACAGGAGAAGGAATACTGTACGGTAGTTTAAAGGGCCTGTGGTATGAGAACTAGAATATCAATGCAATGATGACCAATATCCAATACCTTTTGTATCTTGTATGATGCACTGTGTCCTATGTGTTATGTATGTACTATGTACAGTGGCTTAAATAAATATATAAATATTGATTCTCAAATCCTGGCCTTAATAAGTATGTACTTGTATTTGTGCAGTACGGATCCAGAAAAAAATAAGAAGGATCGGTCGTCCTTCCCTTTTCACTTTTTCTGTCCTTTTGATTTGGATTTCGACTCTCAGCCCTTGAAAGGATCCTGGTGAGACGAATTTTTGTGATTGACTCCATGAAAGAGTGAGGCAGACGGGCACATGGTTTTTTTTCTTGTTGGTTCTCCGTTCTCCATCCAAAGAATAGACCTACTACTGTAAACTGTTACGTATTTCACTTTCCACTTTCCACTCCATCCTCGAGAGCCTGGCTGTAGAATCTGTCTCAGTAGACAGTAGTCAGTAGTCGGTGTGTGAATAAAAGTAAGAGTTTGTGAGTGAGAGAGTCGAGAATAAAAGTAAACCAAAGAGCAAATTTTTTCATTAGAAGAATCATAATAATAATAATGAGAGCAAAGCCCACATAATGAAAGGTGACAGTTTCTTTTTCTCTCACTCTCTCTCTCTCTTTCTCCGTCTCTCTCACACTCTCACTCAAGATTCAATACTCAATACCCAGTTCTTCTCCATAGAGTACAAAGGACAAAGAGCAAAGAGGCAATTGTCACTTCTTTTCAGTCTAATTTCTTTTCTTGTTATGCAAAGAACACTATACAATAAAAGTACACTTGGGTTTCTTCTACCTGTTATGTGGATGGTGGATGGGGGTTCTTTAGAAATTTTAACATCCCAAATACCTAATCAAAGTATTTTATATGATTAAAGTTGCTCTCAATAAAATCTCCGACAGAAATTAACAGTTTTTTTGGAATGAAATGAAATAATTTATTACAACAATTTACAATGCAGTTGGAGAAAAAGAGTTTTGTATTTCATCCTTCTTCGAAACTCAAAACTCTAAATACCCAACTTAAAAAAAGGTGCCACCAACAAAGATATAGATATAGATTGGCGTATCATAAAACAAAAGCGTTTCATGACATTTTGTACAACGTACAATGTAAAATGTAAGATGTCATGTTCATGTTACCCTAAACAGAAAAATTAACTTTATTAATCATTTACTAGAAAATTGGAGCAATATAATATAGACATTTTATTTTTTCCAAATATAAATAATAAATACAACAAGGGGTACATCATTTCATCATCTAGTGTGTAATAACCCCCACGTTTTGACAATATATGTACCAGGTATACTTACAACCTACAATCTACAATAACAACATATATATCTAAATGAATGTACATTGTACATGAACACAGAAAAAAACAAACAAAATAAAAAGGGTAGACGGTGGTAATAAAATGATAAGGTACGAAAAAAGTGAGGGTGGAAGGTGTTCATGTACGGTACAATCCATGTTGAATGCTGAGTGCTGAATGCTGAATGTTAAAGCTTGATGACTTGAAGCTTGAGGAGTAGTAGTAGTCGTTTTCATTTTTTTTTCTTCCTTTACGTTTTTAAGAATAAAAAGGGCTACACATAGTATACATATACATGCATAGATACATACGTTCATAGTGGGTGAGTGGAGGAGCGAAGGGAAATCTAGTTAATTAGAAGGTGCACCTGGTTTCCTTTTTCATGTTTAGTGTGTCTTAGCTCTTAGCCCCAACTATGGCTAGCTTTGCTTTGGACTTGACTCGGCTGTAAGTTGTAAGTCTACAACACACACACACATGTATATTTGACATTTATCTCCAAAGGAAGTGCATCATCTTGGCAGGAAGTGGAAGATCCTGACTGTATAATGTACATTGTACAATATATACAAACATTCGTTATGTCGTGATGCATGGTGTTGCATTGTATATTGTATATTTTGTATCATAAGTACTTTGGATTTTGAATGTTGATGCTACGAGGAGGATTCATTACTATTTACTATTTACTGTGTATATCATTATTATTATTATTGTTTTGTATACTGGAGTTTTTCGCCATCCATGCATGCGTGACATTTCACTCGGCCGTTTTTCATAGCAATACCATTGTATATTGTGTAGGTGAAGGGAGAAAAGAAGAAGACACACCGAAACACACCCACTCAAGGGCTCAAAGTCTACCAAAGGAGTCAAGTAGTCTTTTGCACTGCATTTTTCTGATTATATTGTTCTACATATAACATGTATGAATAAAAATGCCAAGTTTCATATCTTTTCTTTTATTTGAGCCATTATGATCGCTGGACCTCGACCAAAGTACACCTTCATTTCTCCTTCATTTCCTTTGGAAGTTTGAATATCATCCGGTCCGATTTTGACTGTAGTACCTTTCCTCCATGTAACTTTGCATTTTCTACACATGTCTGCATATCTCTATCCGTATCTGTATCTGTATCTGTTTCTGTATCAGCTCATCCCTTGACTTAAGAAAAAAAAGGAAAGAGAGAGAGGGAGATAAATACAGAGACGGGTCCACAGACATCACACATTTCAAAACTAATAGTTTCCTAAAGAATGATAATGATTAGGTTAAAAAAATGAGAGTGAAAGAGAGGGGGCTGTTTTTTCTAGAGAGAGACAGAGAGTAGCATCATAAACTATAAAAAAACCGCAATTCCTTCTAATTTCTAATGTGTACAAAATACATAATACATAAAACAAACATAGCCTGTAGAATGTAGAATGTAGACCGTAGACAATAGGTGTATCTATATAATGTATATTTTGTATATTTGGCTTTTGAACCCTCTTGATTTAGATCGGTTTGGTTTTGAATGAATTTCACATGGTAATTTTTTTATTTGTTTTCTTCTGGAGTAGCAATGGGAGTTAATGATTCTGAGTCAACTGAACTGGGACGTCAATGTCATCACGGCAACGGACTTTGTGGATTTCCTCCTCGTTCGTCTCATACAAACTCCAGGCCAACCCTCCCTCCCCAATAAGAACAGTATGTTGATTCGAAGACATGCCATCACCTTCATCGCCCTCTGCTCAACAGGTACAAAAAAATCTCTTACTTTTTTCCACTACTTATTTATTTATTTATTCCATTTCATTCATCTACTTTTGTATTTCATTCATTTCTCATTCATACTTTCTTTATACTGTACTGTTCTCTTTATTTTTTTGCTCGTTGGATATTCAGTATTAAGTAAATGACGAGACCGTTACAAGTTACGTTAAAAGTATCTACTATGTACAAATGACATATGAAACGCATGAAAAACGTGTGAAAATGAAGGGGTGCATGTTCTCGAAGCTAAACTAGACTGAGGAACATATGAAGATTTGGGGAGCCGAAAAACTCTTACGTTTTCTATAAATACGTATCTTATGTCTTATGTCTCATGTCTTATGTAGGTCACACAAGATACATATTACATGTGTCATGTAATTTGTAATTTTGGCGTAGTTTGAGGTTTCGGTAGAGTTCTTTACAACGTATAATGTATAATACAGAATAAATTAGAGGATAATTACCTGTGTACTTTATACTTTGCGATTCTACTATCGTCTTCACAAGCCTAGCTCTACCGTCCACAATACACAGTAATAAGTTGGGAATAGAAAGTGTGAAAAAAATATATGAGAGGATGGGTTTTAATATTGTGTGAGAAATTTTGGATGAAACTGGAGAAAACTTGTGAGTAAAGTATGCATGAAATGAGTAAATGAACCAACGAATTTGTGAATGAAACGTGTACAATGTAGAATGTAGAATGTAGAGTGTATGGAGTAAAGACACTCCACATAAGATAACGACAAAGTTGAAGTTGAAGTACACGTTAAAGTACAAGTAGAAGACTGGATACTGGATAAATCTTGTATGGAAAAATGATTGGGCCCTCAGATGTTTACGCCTGTTCACAGTAAACAGCTCTTAATGGCTCTAAAGTAGTTTAGAGTTTGGAGTTTAGAGTTTAGAGCAGTTTAGAACAAGTAGCATCATCCATCCATCCATCCAGCCATCCAGTAATCCAGCACACTTCGTTGAATAATAGCAGGGAAGCCTCAGAAGGAAACTCGGTAAATTATGATTTACACATTCACTCCACTTTTTCTCTAGATATCTATACATAATACAAACGAAAGTATATCTATTATGCACTATGTACAATGTACATACACCTTGAAAAGTGGATCTGAACCATCCTCTTGGATTTATTTTGAAGAAGAACAAATCATCAGGTTTGTTTTCTATTGAAAGGAGTGAGTGAGTACACACAACTATCATAATCGTAATCATAATCATAATCGTAATCATATTGACATGAAGTAGTAGTTAAGAGAAGACGAGAAAGAGTTTCGACACTACGTGTACAATGTACAATGTACAATGTACAACCAAATTCTATAGTAGTGTGTAGTTGAGACTGCCGATGCCAAGTGAGACGATAGAGCTAAAGTCTAAAGTAGAGGCGGAATGAGAGCCACGGGAACCTTTTGTAGTCAACTCAACTATTATATCATCATCATCATCTTTCTTTCACCCTTTTCCTCTCCCCAATCATTTATTCTGTATTCTGTATTCTGTGTGAGTCGCGCGAGTCGCGAGACTGACTCACGATGACGGCCAAGATGATGAGTGTGAGAGCTTTACTGTTCCTGTAAAACACAACTTTTTTTATCACATGTAAAGTATTTATACCTATTTTGTTTGTCCATAGTCCAAAGTCCATAATTCATAAGATACATAGCACATATTACATATTTCATCTCTGGGCGACACATCAAGTACAAAACACATTCTGTACATCATCTTTACCATGTATCATGTATACAGTTATCTGCAGAAAACACAAAAGTAAGTAGAATCAAGATATTTTCCGCCATTTGTACAAACGTTTGAGTCAAAAAAGCACCTATTTGAGATATTTCCGATGCTAAATGGAAGACTTTTAAACTTACAAAGATTCTGTATTTACGGTAGACTCAATACTGTATATATTTGATTTGAATCATATGATACATTAAAACATTTTCCGAAGACCTTCGACTCTTACGTACTGTTATTTGGACATGTGTATACTTTACTTAGGTTACAAATTCTGAATCCATTACTATATATACGAGATGATATAGATTGAAGATAATGTGTGCTCTGTACTGTGAACTGTAAAGAAGTTGAAAAGAAAGCTAAAGTATTTCACATGATATGCTCATTACGTAACGTAACGTTACATTATACTTTTCAAATAAGTATATCTTTTCATGTTACATAAGTATGTAAAATTGACGACTATGCCGCATCATACATGTATACTTATGTATATAGATGTTACACGATACAGCATGAAACTGAAAGGGATTTTATAGAGGAATGGAACTAACCTCTCCTTCAAGTCTTCCTCATGTCGGACAAAAGATCAAGTCCCCTTCCTTCTTCAGAATCTCAATGTTCAATATGCACTATTCACCACAGTACGCATTATACATTTGTACATTTAACACACATTTGAAAGAGACCAAGAACCAAGCGCAGGAAGAAATAAAAAGAAGAAAGGGACTGGAAAAAAAGAAAGAAGGTGAAAAGAGATTTTCCCATTCAGACTTCATTCAGAATTCAGACCAAGAGCAAAAACTCTGTCTCATTTTCTCTTTCATTGTAAATTGTAAAGGCTTTAGACCCTTGTACTTGTCTCTTGTCTCCTCTTACATCTCGGGCTCAGGTTATGTACCTTGGATAGCTCAAGTTCAACTGAATACTAAATGTACCATTTCTATCTTTATCTAGATTCTACATCCTACGTTCTAGACTCGATGTTAAACTGTGTTTATATCGTTACAAGATCATTTTTTACAGTAATAATAATAATAGTAATGATTTTGAGGCAAAGGGGACATGATCATAATAAAACAGCACCTAATGTGATATATGTACAGTGTACACAATAAGCATCAAGCAAGACTTGAAAATGTTAATACTCATCTCTCATCTGCAAAGGGACACGAGAGGTAGAGCACTTTACACTTTACTAACCTAAGTTCATGCAAACATTGGTGACTTGGAGAGACTGGGAGACTGGATTCAGGAAGAAAAGGTTCCCTGTCACACGACGCACGTGGAATTCTAAATTCCAAATTCGTCATAGACCTTAGAGAAAAGAAAAGTGTGGACGTGGAAATGTTATGTGTGTAAAAATAAAATGCCGAACACACTGTACACTAGTGGACCTGATCAGACCATGGTTGTGTTTTCCCTTTATCAAAGTTGTACTAAAATAGTAAAATGAATAAAATGGCAATGTTTATTGTTGTCTTGATATTTGAATTTTGGATGCTTGCTCTCTCCAGCATCACAATTTTCTACCGATAACACAAAGAATATATGCAGTATACATTCATATTAGTTCTGAAGACAAAAAAACGAAATAAAAATTTTACTATGATGCTTTTAAATCTAGAGAGCCGCTACGTGAAATGATATATTCATTCAAGTTTCAAGATAAAACAGTCGTATAAGTAGTAAGAGGAAAAGCAAAAGTTTTTTCTGTAGCGTTATTGCATGTAGTGAATTTTTTGTGAAGTTCCTTCCGTCATCGGCCCTTTGCTCATTAATTATTAATGAAGGCATCTCTGACTATCTCAGATTTCAGAATGAAAGAAAGAAAAAATAAACTGATGAAAGTTACATGAAGAGTTTGATCACAGCTAATTGTACATTGTACATTGTACATCAGCTCATAGCTTTTTACACAAATCACATGAGAACAAAAAGATGAAGAGTTGTTTCCCATATCTCTTGTGCATTACGCACATATGTATTATGTACATCTGTATATTGTAAATGATTTGTGCCTACAATGTGCATATTTTATGATTTTTCATCCCTTCTTCAGTATTTATGTCCCCGACGACCGACGACATGAAAAATTCCTCATGTATGGAAATTTTCTGGGATTTTTGTAACTTTCTCTGTTCCCTTCACCTAGTTTTTCATGCTTGAATTATAAAGTATATTTGTCAAAAGTCAGGACTCACTTTTCAGTAGACACTGTATCAATATATAGCATATAAAAATCATTTTGTTGATATAACTTGTTGTACTGAGTACAGAGTACAATAAAGTTAATTTGAGAATAAGATTTGAAAAATAATGTAAAACGTCATGAAAATTTCCTCAAAAAATAGATAAATTAATACAATACACCGTGGTACTTGGCCTTATGAATTGTGACAAGTAGATGGGATAATGATAACAATAACAATAATAACCGCCTGTAAAGTTCTGCATTATTTGTTACATGTATATATATGTACGTTATACAAGTACGTATAAACATAATGCACAATGTACACTGTGCAAGTCTGTGAAATGAAGAAGGGATGATTGAAAGAGCTCGCGGAGGCATCTTTTCATTTTGTCCATTTTCCCATGAAAATGTATAAATATTCGTCACTCTCTCTCCTTTTTTTCCCTGTACATTGTGCAATGTACATGGAATATAAATAGAAGACTGCGACGAAAAAAAAAGAATAACTTGAGAATCAAAACGAAAATGAAAATGAACGGGAACCTTCCTCAAGAACCCTGAAACCAAAAAGTATGACACTATTATCATAATGATTATTGAGCCAGATTTTTTTTCTTTCCCTGTACCAGGATGCATTTCCTTCCTTTTCACCTTCCTTCTCACCAAACATCAACAGTATAGTTCATAGCTCATACTTTATACTTGATGTGTACATATTGCTCACGCTTATGTGCATTTGTATTTACGCACAGTATGTATAGTATATATGTTGTGTTGATAGCTGATATTTTGTAGCTATATTACATCACAATATTATTAGACTGGTGTTTTCTTTACAAAAAAAATAATGCATATAGTATTTACCTGGCCATCCTTCCTCCTTTCTCCACACCAAAATTCAAATAAACCAAATCCGATAAATAAATACGTGCACGAAATTGAAAGGGATCAGGCTTTATAAAGTGAAACATGTACAATGTACAATGTACCCAATATTGGTACTTCTCATTTTCAACCATTCATTTATAATTTTCCTCGCGTCTTGTATACAGTATAGATATTATGGTATGGTTTGATCCAGAGTTTGGGTATAGAGAAATTACTATAGTCTTTTGATGGTGAGATGTGAAATCTCTTTGGTTGGTCAGTATAATTTCCCAATTTTCCCATCCCCATCTCAAATGTACCTGATACAAAATATTAATATGTGAATCAATCTTCATCTACCTTTGATAAGTATTTATGTAGGATTCAGATTCAGAAGAGTAAAAAATATTATGGATCATGAATTCCTATAGAATTAATCAGTTCACACATCCATTCTCAAAACTTGGAATTTAGAGTGTGCGGTGACGAGGCACTGCTTTGCATACAAAATGTTGATAATTAATCATACATTACTCATTAGTGATCATTCTACGGTATTTTATACCTAGATTCAAAAGTATTGATGGATGGAAAATTAAATAAATTGGTAGATAGTGAATAGTATAGTGGAAAGTAAAAGTCATCTACAATCTATAATCCATAAATAAATACAGAATACACGAGAATATACTACATGTGCTTGTACTTGTATGTATATTAGGTATGTACTTTTTAATTACCAATAACCATAGAGTTGTAAATACAATAATACGAATAATAATCCCAATGCAATGTACCTACTTACCCCACAAAGCAAAGTTGCCCTCTTCCTGTGGACTATGGATTCTCAATCTCATTAGTAATAATGGCCAGTCTCTCCATCAGACATCAGACATCAGACGTTGTAGCAAAACTGTAATGATTGACTGGATGGCATTTACAGAGACACTGTCTTTTGCTTCCAGTGCCCAAGCTCCAACAAGTCACAAAAACTACGACTACGACTACGACGACTACTGCTGGAACGGGATAAAATGTACAGTATTGTACAGTGAACAGCGTACAGTCCAAACTATGACAGTCCAAATTTCATAAAAGACATTCAGCCTTTACAGGCAATGTGCACATGGATATGGAATATACTTTATGCATTGTCTACTGTCTACTTATGACTATGTGCTTTAGCGCATTGAAGCAGCAGAAGCAGATGCTTCTTATATATGAGCGTACAATACAGAATACAGAAGGGAAAAGAAAGGAGAAAAGTATACTACATACTAGACTACTATCAATATGCCCCAATGTTATTATCATTATTCAACTGATGTGTGTTTGGTGTTTGGCTACTGACGGCTCAGAGCTCAGAGACTTTGGAGTTTCGAGACAATCACTTGATCACTCTTTCTGATGCACCATGAAGAACCACATTTATCAAATAGAGTAAAGTATGTACGACTGCCTCTAACTTTACGATGAACCTTTTGAGAATCGATTAGTTGATCCATTAGTATAGCATAGAGCTATCTATATATATATACATACACAGATACATAGATACACAAGTACAAAGTCCAAAGTATGTATGTATACTACCTATTGTTTACAACATTAATGTTTAGGGTTATTTTGGTGTTGTTTGTTGTGCGTAATACGCAGATCCTTTTCATTTCAGAAAACTCCACATTTATCACTGACGTCTGACGTCATAATTGGTCAAAATTCAGAACTTGGAAGTGTGCTAAGGAATTATGAGTATGGAAATACTGAATGCTCGGTACATATGCTATTGCAGATTATGTTATCTGTTATCTATAACAAAATTTTAAAGCACATTGAATTCAAATTCGAGATTCGAGTGTGTGTACTAGATTCTGGATTCTGTATTATAGACAGAATATACATATGTCAAAGGCAAAGATGAGGAGCTGATCAAATGTTGGAATTGGTATTGATTTTTGGGCAATGATAGACTACAACAATAAGGAAAACAATAAACATTACAGATAAGCAACAACAACAAAAGGTCAAAAAGTCATCTGGGCCCAAAATGTATAAAGTCTGTACAATTGTAAGTTCTAAGTTGTAATGAACGCCATGCACATGGGATACGGGCTCATATGAGTAATCTGATAGAATTTAAATTTCAAGTACATGTATTTCTGTACATATCCATATTTCATGATGTTTATTGATTACTGACTAGTATAACCAATATTCAATAAAGATGTAGGTAGTGATTGTTTATGGTAAATAATGTACAAAGTACACTGTACGCAGTTATACATAGTAATGAGGATACGCATAGAGTATAGAATATAGAGGTAGAATGAAATAAAAATAAGAAAAATAAGAAAAATTGAAATTGAATTGTATGAGCAAAATAATATTTTTAGATATTAGATATACATATATGCGTGTACTGGAATGTATGTACATAACGTATAAAGATTTGTCTACACAATTAAACTTTCCCTCTGGAACACTTCTACACTCTACACATTCATAATCAAACACGACTTGCATGTACAATGTACAATGTACAGTTTACAATGTCATGGGCCCTTGTAAATAGTCATAGTTTGATAAAGCGAGAATGAGACTGTCACCTGGAAATAACTGCGGTGCTAGGAGAACGAAGCCGTGAAATGAAATGAAATACCAGGATCCGACCGAATGTATGACTGTACATTGTACATGAATGTATAATGTATATAGTGTAAAGCAGTCTCCAGAGTGGAATCACCTTATTTAGTATACCTATACATCCATATATAGAGAAAGAAATAAAAGGGGAGGGAGAGAATGAAAAAAATAGATGAACTTTTATTTTATCCATGAGGCTTTGTATTAGAGTCACCTGGTCCCAGGCTCATAAATGACTTTACTTACGATATGTTTCATGTTTCATACATGAGTCCTATATCGATATTATTATTATTATTTTCATCATTATTTCTGTCACTTTTATAATACTATCAGTACAGATACACTCAGTAGTTTTGGACACAGTGTAATGCAAAATTCAAGGCAATAGTATTTCATATTTTAATACAGGATGTAACTTAAAACAGGACATATTTGAAATACACTTGAATTTCATTATTTTTTAAATTTTAAATGGAAACTTGAAACTTTCAATACTGTTTTAGTATTTAGTAAACAGTACAAACTATAAATGTACCAGTTATCAGTACCTGCAAATGCCCCTATTTCTCTCTGTCTTGCTCCCTGTTTTTCTTCAGTATAATCATAAAAGGAAGGGAGCCCATAAGTGAAATCACGCAAAAATTACAGTCCCCCTTGGTGTATGATCAAAAAGTTACATTGTGTCAACTCCATCCGTCATCCGTCATATTGTATTATTTTAGTAGCTTCTGTAAGAGCATGATATCATGCTTAATGCTTATAGTTCACATACCAAAACATACATAAACTTAATGTGTATCGAAATGGACAATGCACCCTTTTTTTTTACTGTTTTCTGTTCACAATGTACATTCGCACGATATCAAAAGAAAAAAAAACTGTAACAGAAAGGGTGAGAGTAGGTATTTTATGCAGATGAGCATCATGTAAATGAATTTTTGACTGGGTAGCGTGATGATGACTTTCCCCCATTTTACGGGGTTCACTTGAATATCATGTGAATATTTTCAGCTCTAGCGCATTTGGTTCACTTATTAATTTTTTCCCAGTAAACTTACTTGTTAGATAGACCAGTGATGGTATTAGATTTTTAAAGTCTCTTGTCGTCTGAAGTGTTCTGGAGTATTTTATGCCATAATATTCTAGCTGGGTGTCATACAATCAAAGTCAAAAGTATAAAGAGTTACTTTTCGTGGACAAGTGTATTTTATGCAAATACATGTTTGTGCCCATTGTCAATAATTTTCATCATTATTAATGAAAAAAGGATTCACTGATACATATTTTTCAGGTATGTGTTATGATATTTTGAAAGTATGACATTTTGAACAAAAGTCTATTTACTAGAACAACTTTAGTATCTTAAACTTTAGGTGGAATCATTTTTTCATTGTGTGTTAGAGTAAGACCATATTGAACATGAAAATAATATAGGGGCAAGGAGCACGCTCTACTCTAGACTCTAGAAGAATGCTGTGTACATTTTACATGTTACATGGTAGATTTTATCTCATAGAGTTTTGTCTATATTTTAACAGAATTCTCGTGTATAATTCGTATCATATTACAACCGTACATACTGCCTCGTATGCAGTAGTTATCACTATCCTCTGTTCTTTTGTCTAAAAGAATTTTGAATTTTGAATATATTTGCTCTTTTCTCTTTCTCATTTTGCTTTTCCTTGCATGTCAAAGACAAGCTTCAAATTTGAGCCGTTTTGATATGTGATATGGGATTCAAATGATAATTCTTAGAAAGAACACACGAAAAAAAAAGTTTCATCAATTTCCAATACAAACTGAAATGTTACAAACTCTATTAAAGTGTGGAAGAAAAGTAGAGAGACGATCACATGATAAGAAATAGAGAGAGGAAGCACTTGATTACACGAGGAGGATGACCGGAAAACAATTATACACATGGAATATTTATCTGTACGGCAGAGAAAGACAAAAAGTATTTATGTGCATATAATATGTATAATATGTAGATGCAAAAGTTTTTCATGCGTTTCATATTTTACGCCCGAACTTATGAAAAAAATCCATTTTAAATTGAACAGTACAAAATATATAATATATGATTGTGGATTGTGTGTGTATTGTATATTTTAATATGAAACATTACCTTTTTCTCTACTTGTGTACTAATCTAGATGTTTTTTTTTCTCTCTTTTCTTTAATTCAGAACCGAGATTTGTTGGATTACAACCATCTTTGATTGCTGCATCAGCAATTTTTACAGCCTTAAAGGGAATCAAAGGGAGAAGAAGTGATCCAACACTTGTGTCAAACTTGTCTCATATGGCCTCTGTCAATGTAAGTACAAGGGTTAACTTATTTATTTTACATATATTTTATGCTTTGCTGCTATATATTGCTGTAATATTCACAAAATACCGGCTGTAACATAGAAAAATTCCAATATACTGATCATTTTTAACCCCTCGATTTCTTTTTTTATAGGAAGAAAATTTACTTTCCATCACAGCATCAATTGAAAAAGTCATCTCGACAGAAATGGCTGCTATAGAACAACAAACAATGGACATGAATATTCCCCACTCGAAAAATTCTTCATCTTTACAAATCCCTTGCTCATCATCGTCAAAAATACAAGCAGCTTCCGGTAACAACACTCCAACAGATGTACAGGACATTATTGTTTGACGTCAACTCCAGGAACAAAATATAAATATGCATAAGAATACTGATATTATAAATATAAGATGACGATAGAATAATAGCTATTAAGTTTTAATTGTGTCCATTTTTATACAAGGTTTAACAGACTTTGTTACGTTTTAAATCTTGAACGAGAAACGAGAAGCTGTACAAAACCACATTTTATATGATGTAGTAATAATATTATACTATAAGTCGTTTCAGTATAAAATGTGTGTACTACTTTATACTTTAGAAATATGGATAAAGTATTTTTTCATGATAGCGAAGGTTCAAGGAGGAAAGCATATATGAATTTCTACACATAATGTATACCATAGTATTATTAGAACGTAATATTTTTTACTTTTTATAGACCGTCTTATGCCTCAATGTTAAAAAATATTAAGGTTGATCTCGTTTAGTCTAAATGAATAATTACACCCGGTTGAGAGCCACATTCCAAAACATCGAATAGTATTGTACAAACTATACATGATAATAATTATAATAATCAATTAATGTAACTAAAGGGATGACATTTTAAATGTATATAAGATATAAAAGTAGGAGTAAGGCATACATATGGATAACTATAAACGTAATAACTATACACACGATATGGACAGATGCCTAGTCTACATAGGAAATCTTCTCACTTTGAACTTTACTTGATTTTCTATTTTGTAGTATTCAATTTTAGTCTTAGATTATTTTTAGAGGAGTTTAGAGGAGGAAACAGAGCCCACAACATGTGTAGTATTTTTTGAGCACACATACTTCCAGCACACCCATTTGTACATTAACCTTATAAGTACGTCCTAATTCCCTAACATTTTGGCTTGTAAGTAATAAACTAGAACTTCAAAATAAAGAACGTTTAAGAAGCAAAATATATCACAGTTTATAATGTATGTTGATATCTAAAAAAGCACGATATGTTTTAGTTGACTATTTGTTTTTTGGATGTATAATATTATATTTTATATATTCTATTTATCCATGTAAGAATTTTTTTTAAAGATTGTGCTAACCATTTTTTAAAAAAGTGTTCGTACAAGCTGGTAAACGTAAGGTTATTATTATTATTATTATTACAGCTCTCCAAAGAATATTATTATTATTATTATACAAGAACTTAAACCAATATTCTAGTCCATTTGTTTTTGTGTAAGGAAAAACATGAAGTTCTATGTTTTGTTCTTTGATGGGAGAGCGTCCCTCGTACTTACATGAATAACGTAGAGAAAAGTATTATTATTTGTTATTCATTGTTATTATTATAGATTCTATATTTAAAGTGAAGCTACCTTCCGCGTGAGAACATATTATAGAGTGCAACAGTATAATATAATATCACATATTACACATTACGTCGGAAAATTTTCAATTATTGTGGAGCAGTCTATATATGTATCATAATATGTAGTCTACATATAATGTATACCTTTTATCTTTCACGTATTTGCTTTAATACGTACTAAGTATATAAATTATAATCATCTGCCATATACACCTAATAAATACGTGAAATATGCACTTTCCTCTAGATGTACTTCATGTTACCGTATATAATAGGATATCTCGTATTTGTATTGAAATGAAAGAAATTTTATAGGATTTTTGTCTATAAGACTACGAGTCATTCATAGTTAATTTTGAAAACGATAGAAAAAAACATTTGCCTTATATATTATTAATTATTGTAATTCGTCCATTACTTGTTATGAGATTTCAAATCTATTAGTTTAAGTTTGTTCAAAATGCCTGTGAATGAGCATATAAAAAATGTGTAATAAATACAACTATGATGATTGAAATTGTTTCAATAAAAAGTCTTTAAACTTTTCTTAAAAAAAATATTCGACTTTCATTTTGATGCGCATAACTTTGATTCCATTATTTACTGCAATATAATTGTATACGGATACAAAATCTTGGAAAAGGAATGGACTAATACTATAAACCACGCAGCAACATCGTATCTAATGATTTCAGTTTTGAAACAACTATGTTTTAGTATAGTATTATATACATGCCAAATTCATGAAACACTTTATGCTAATTCTGTTCAGATAATTAAACCTCCCAAACTATATAAAACAAAAAATGTTGGATATTATTATACTAGAGCATCTTTTTTTATTTTATCATGTTTCTCCGCCGAATGGATCTACAAGATATAGTTAAATTTTTACTTTCCAGAAACCAGTAGCAATTATTTTATAACAACTGCACATATAATAAATCAATCTCACAAAAAATCTTCTAACAATAATTATTACATTATATAACAATTCCAGCAATAATGATTTTAATAGCATTTTATATTAAGTTAATAACTACTGACTGTATTTTTATCATGCATTATAGATTAAAAATTACATAAAAAATTGAAACGTTATAGGTTTGGAAATGATTCGTCAGTTTTTGATCATCTTTTAGATGATTTATCAATATTTTCTTGTCCTAAATAATATGCATAACTCAAATACACATACATAATATATCTGTACACATCTTGAGAATCAATATAATATATATATATTCATGTGTGTAAATGTCACAGTGAACATATATATATATATAGAATTTCAGGACTTTAAAAAATCTTTTTTTAAGTGTGAAAAATCCCCACTATAATAATATATTTATATAACCACTAAAACTTTTCCATAACGTTCTCGTAGAATTTTTTAACCAGTTAGTAGGGATTTTGTGAAAAATCATTGACATAGGGACATGTACATGATATATAGTATATATATATATTATATACCCTTATCGTCATTTAAAATACGTCATACAAAACCATGTACCAAACCGATGGCTTAAAAATTATCTCTCTCTCTATACATATATATTTGCATATACATCTTATAATGTTAAAATACTACATAGACGACTAAAATATAAGGGGAAAAAATAATAATTTCAAAACTGCTGTATCAGTTGTCAACATATTCCAAGAAATCAAATAAAATTAATGATAAATTCTCATTGCATATACATCTATATATATATGTATTTGTATACTACTTATTACTTATTAACATGTAATAAATTCAGACTCATTCGGTTGTGTTCCGTTCTAGTTTTTACTCTTTTTTATCCTATTTTAAGTCTATCAAACCCGATTCGTTCCGTCGTTATTAGGGTAAATAATTTCAGAAAATCCATCCTGCTTACTAGTGTATGAAACTATAACGGGAACGAAAACATCTTCTTTGTTTTCAACTGTTGAAACAGGATCAGAGATTCTTTGATTTCGTGGAGGAGCATATTTTACCTATACACAATATAAGACAAAATGAACCATAAAAAAAAGTTAATATGAATCATGATAGATAAATATGTAGTATTGCAGATAAACAAAATTTGGTCCTATATTTTCTTTCTTTTAATCAATATTAATGTTATCAACATTTGATTCATTTTTTACCTCGTGTTCTTTTTCATCATTTTCATCATCCGAACTTTCACTGTCTGATGAAAGTAGAAGGACTTTATTCCGTGGAGGAGGAACCTACAAATTGATATACAGTATGTGCGTATAGTCATGTTTTCTTAAAACATCAGAATCTTTGCTTACATATATACTTATACTTTTTGTAAATATTTCTATTTTTATGTAAATTTTTGAAATTTTTTATAAACTCATTTTTTAATTTTTTTTAGACAATATTTTTTTATAGATTATTATTACATGTATTTCCATAAAAGGAATAAATTGTGCCATTAGTTCAGGTGGTATCAGGTCACCATTTCCTTGAATCGCCCGATTTCTCGCCAATATTTGAGACCTGCTCATCTATAAGTTGGATAAATAAAATATTTGATGATGATTAGACAAATTTACACTAGATATAGTTACATATCAAAAACTAGTACTTGAGTAGGCATCATATCTATACGATACAAAATAACTTAGAAAATTAAGACTATAAATTATTGTCAACGTTCAATTTTAAATTTTAATATATATATGAAAGTAATGATTATATTATATAGTATTATATTCTGTTGTAGCAAAATAAAATACAAGACTCTACAACAATTATTATTATAAGAATCAGTTATATTATTATATTTTTTTCTAGTATAATTCTTACTTGTTGGTTGTGGGCAGACGGTTTTAAAGTTCTCTGAGTTCTTTGAGCAACATTTCTTTGAATTTGGACAGCTCTTTGAATAACTGGCTTTGTTATCTTATCCAGGCCAACTTTTCTAATACCACGGCTATCAGAATGAAGTCTACCAAGAGTAGCATCCTTGGTTTGTTTCCCTTGAGCATTTTCATTTTTCAGATTTGTAAAGTGTCTTTGATTTAATCTAAATCTATTATATGTAGCATTTCTACCCGTTCCTTGCCTACCAAGAGATTTGGCTTGTTCCAGACGAGATTTCTTTGTAGGACAATGAAATACAAAATCACTATTCCTTTTTGGTGGAATAATAGGTCTTCGAACTCTTGCATATGGATTATAACTTTCACCATAACTCCCATTCATCTAAAAACAAAAATGTAATGAATGAATTGAAAACAGAAACAAAAAATAGTTTATAGGCTATAATATATTTATATTATGAAATCATGTAATTATTATATACCTACTAATAATAATAAATATACATGTAATAATAATGTATTTTGTAATTGACTTACTTTTCCTAACATTTCTCTTTCTTGGAAGTATGCTTCTGGATAATTGAGACGACTACTCCAATTTAACATACTAACTCTTGGTCTTAATCTGCTTCTAATATCTGCATCGTCAGCTGTAGAGCCTTGACCACATGTACATTCAAACATACACTTTAATTTTCCACAATGATCTCTTTGACCACGGTCACTTTTAGGTGAGCCTTTCAATGAGTCACATACACACCCTAAGAGGCAATATGGTAAAGTACATGTAGACTTTGATTTAGTTGATAATTTATCCTTTTCTTTGTCTTTTGTTGTTGAGTCAATATCAGTGTCTTCAGTTTTAGTAGTAGTAGTAGTAGTTGTTAGTAAATCTTTAGTAATTTCAGGTTTGAAATCATAGTCATCATATTCAATTATCACATCCTTTTCCATCTTGTAGTTAACATGGTCAACAAAATAAGTTACACCGTTACTCACAATCTCACAAGTACCAACTTTCACATAGTCTGTTTTCTCATCATCTTCATATCTTTTACGATGAAATGAAGATTTCGGTTTTGCAACTAGAGGAATTGATTCTGTAGGAATTATTGTCTCTTCCTTTTCGTCTTTTATTGTTACTTGTTCTATTATTGGTTGTTGTTCCTTCTGTTCAGTCCCTTGGAATTGAGACTGTAATTCTAATGAAGAATCCGTTGATGAGATGGATTTGAATGTTGTTTCTGGAATGAGAATATCATTTAATACTTCCTTTTCCAATTTTTCAATCACAGATATTTTAGAATAATCTTTATCTCCAGTCTTTGATGTATTTGCCTCAATCGTACTAGTAGTTGTTTTATAGTCAGTATTAGGATTACTATTAGTAGAATTAGTAGTATGAGTAGTATTCGTAGTAGTCGTTGTAGTAGTTCTTTTAACATTGAAAGAAGATGGATCATTAGTGATGGTCAGTTTTGTAGTTGTAGCTGGAATAATTCTTGTTGACAAAGATGTTGGTGCTATTGTATTTTTTGCTTTTCTTGGTATATTAGTCGTAGTAGTAATCGTTGTAATGGGAGTAAGAACAGGAGGAGAACAAGGGGGTGAAGAATAAGAAGAAGCTATGGATGAATGACTAACAATCTTAGTTTCAGATGATAATACTGGAGTATTTAATTTCTTTTGATTTGAAGTTTTATGAAATTTTGTTTTATAAATAGACGATTTTTTGAAATCTTCGTATTGTTTTTTATGAAAATATTTGGAATTTTTACCCTTGCCTACACGGTTAAACACTTTGTAAAGTTCAAATAATTCATTCTCTTCAAAACAATCAACAAATGGTTGTAAAAAGTTTTCGTGTGGAGTAGGGACAAATTTATTAGGGATACTCACAATACACTTTAAAGCAGTTTTCTGACTAATTATCATTCCATCTGGAGTAATCGGTTCTTCATAAGGTCTTTTATTTGAAAATTTCCCATTCCAGTCTTTAACACCACTATTATTATTATTACTTCGAGGTGACTTTTTCTGAGATGTTGCAGTTAACTTTCTTTCTTGTGCAGCAAGTTTTCTAGCTTCTTTATTTTTTAACCTGCTGGGATATATAAACAAGTGTTGTTTTTTTTTTAATTAAAAAAACGAAAATTACAACAACTAAAAAAAAAAACTACCGTTAATAAATCGATTATCGATTGTCTATAAATATAACTTGTAATAATTTTTAAACTTCTTTTATGGTTTATTTTTAAGAGGGAAATTGAGACCATCTTTGTTTATATACTCTCATTTTACCCTTCTGAGATTTAGTTGACTAAGAATCGTAATATTCATTACTAAATAACGATTTATAAATAAGTACATTAATTATAGTGTAAAAGAAACTGTTTAACAAATAAGGTGTAAAACTCAAGACCCTAAAACAATTAATAAGTAGTTTTAATTCTTAAAAACCGTTATTATAATCAGTGTGTTAATTAAATCAACAGCGTGTCCCAAACAAACAAACAAACAAAAAAAGATGGCAGATCAATTAAACGGATCAATACTTACATATATACAGTATATAATATAATATATATATAATAACATATACATATATATACACGTATTACGATTTTTTGATGACTTTTTGATTTCCAAGTTTTATTTGGAATTAAAAAAAGTTAATGCTTGAATAGTGTGATTAGTGATTAGTGGAATTTTTCTAGGTAAGTGATTTTATATTTAAACAGTTTAGTTCTATTTGATAGATATATTATATATATAAACATACATAAATTATTAGCTAAACATTTGTGAAAAATGATTTCATTTCAAAATTTATATGTATATAATATAATATATGTATTTTAGAACTATATATATATATGTAGATATTTGATGCATTAAAAGTAATTTTTCCTAAATATTACAGGAGGAGAAAGCAAGAAAAGTATAGAAAAATAAGTGATCTGTGTTCATGTGTTCATGTATAATATTACGTGTGTACAGGTGATACTTTTGTTACTAATTATTATGGATTTAATTGGATATATTTTCCTTTTTTTCTAGTGCATTTGAAACTTCAACCAGTCTTTCAATATTTGTGAGTGATATAAATGAGGAGATAGGTATGTCCCTATCATGTGTTATTTTGGATTAATGATTATGCATGTACCTATATATTTATATATATTATATATACATAGAATCGGAATTTTACATGCAAAAAAAAAAATTATGCACAATTTTATTGCTCTAAAATTCTAAGTGATTCAATATAAATTATAATACTGTATATTTACCTATGTACTATTTACATGCTATATATATAATATATTATGAAAAATACTAATCAGAAAAATTTCTTACTTGAATTTTGTGGCCATTAGGGCACCAGCATTGGCTCTTTTTGGACGATTTGCTGGGGTTGCAGTATCACTGGCATCGGGTGTTTTCCAATAACTTCCAGTCAATGTAGATTTTAGTGCAGCAGTCTTTTTATTAGGAGTTCCTTGATCACTACTGCTTTCTTTTCCTGGACTTTCTAATTTAGGAGGTAATGTAGCTCGAGTTGAACGTTTATAACTTTTCAAGTTAGAGACAGTAGAAGTCATTGTTTCTGATTCAATTTCTTTAATATTATTTTCCAATGAAGTAGTAGTAGTAGCAATACTAGCTCGATTTAAAGGTACAAAATTTTGCATAGTTGTATTTACTATAGTAGTAGTAGTAGTAGTTTTATTAATATTTGATTCAATTTTATTTGGCAGTTTTTGAGATTCTACATTTTCTGATTGATGAAATGTATTCAAATCAAAGTTATTAGTTGATGAGTTATCATTATTATTATTAATATTACTTATTGAAATACTTTGTAAAGTTGATTCATTTCCTTTTTCATCTTCTTTTAAGTTCATACTAGGAATAGGTTTATGTTGTTGTTGTTGTTTTGTAGTTATAATAGATGCATTTTTATGCTGTACACTACTACTGCTACTACTACAACTATGTGGATTATAATTATCAGTTGTAAGGACATTTATTGAAGAAGGATTGGGTTGTTGTTGTTGACTTGTAGGATTTGTTTCTTGTATTTCTTCAATGTTTATTTTTTTATTTGATACAGGATTATTATCATTACTATTATTACTATTTGTCTTTATATTAATATTCATAGGATTATTATTATTATTACTAGTTGGTAATTCTTCTTGTTCAAAGTCTGCAATTAATTGATTTTCAAAACTTTCAAAAGCTTTATTTTGAGCTGGAGTCATTTCTAATAACATTTCATTTTTACTATTAGAATTTTCATCTTCTCCTATGACTGATTCTAAAAGATCCAATGCATCTCGTAATCTGTTGTCAATATCATCAAAGATAAATTCTTCTGAAGTAGTAGTAGTAGTATTATTATTATTATTATTATTAGTTGTTGTTGTAGTATTAGCAGTGTTACTAAAACTATCATTATCCAATTTTAATGGTATAAGGGAAGAAGTAGTAATAGTGGAAAATGAAGTAGAATTTATAGTAGTTGTTGATGTATTTGAACAAGTAGAAAAAGTTAAGTTTCCTATTCCATCAATCATTGTTAAAGTAGAAAGAGGAGTGCTAATAATATTAGGATTTTTACTACTATTACTACTCGTAGTAGTATTAGAATTCATTGTAGTAGTATTCGTAGTAGTATTCGTAGTAAAACAAGATGGTGGGGGATTTGTTGACATAATAGTAGTAGTAGTAGTAGTAGAAGAAGAAGAGCTAGATGGCTCTGTTAGGTTACTAGTGCTTGGGTTATTATTATTAATTCCAGCATGTAGTGCAGCTACAAGGCTATTTCTAGTCATTGTTTCAGTTCCAGTACTGAAATTTAAATCTACAGAATCTTTATCCAATCCATCCAAATAATCTAAATCAGCAACACTAACCATCACAGAATTTGTCAATTCATTTACTTCTGGATCAAAACAAACACCTTCTAAACCTAAATCTAAATCCGTCTCTTTTGAACTTGCTGATGATGATGATGGAGAAGAAAAAATTGTATTTAAATTCGTCATTGTTGTTATTCCAGTAGTAGTACTTGTAATAGAAGAAGAAGAAGGTTCTTGAAAATTATTATTATTATTAGTAGTAACACCATATGTACGCATAGAAATTCTATTTAAACCACTAGTTCTAGATAAAGCCAATGCAGCATTATGAAATGAATCACCATTTAATTTTGCCATTCTATCTACTTTTCTTACTTGACTTCTAATTTTAGCCATTGGTTTATCTCTTCTTGGCTTTAATTTCTCTAATGCTGATGGTTCTTGTTTAGTAGTAGTAGTTGTTGTTGTTGAAACTTTATTATTATTAGTATTTGTTGTTGTTGTAGCACTAGTACTAATAATACTACTACTCTTAAGTTGTTTCAAAGAACGACGATTTTTAGAAGTTTTACTAGTTTTACCAACTTTTTTTCTAATCATATTAATTGGTACTAAATTTTTGAGTTTATTTTTGGATTTTCCAGCATATTTTTTCTTGGTTACTGTTGCGGCTGCTGCTGTTGATGTCATTCCACTACCACAAAATGATGATGTTGATTTTTTATTAGTTAGATATTTTCTTGTAAAACCTTTTCCTTGTTTAGTTGTTAAATGACCATAGAAAGAGGATCTTTGAAGAAGAATTTGAACTTTTGGTGGTGGGACAATAAAAGTATTTCTAGTTCCACGTTTTTTCTGTAATAAAGTAAAATCCAAACGAGAACCTAAATCAACAAAAACTTGATAATTTTTCAAATCTTCTTTCCTTTCTTTGGCTGTTCTTGGAAGAGTTTTTAAACATGTAGAAGGTGGATATGATACTTCTGAAACTATCACATTCTTACTTGTATTATTATTCTTATTCCGAAGTTGTAATAATCGAACTTTTCTCATTTGATTTACTTTCCATTGTTGTCTTCCATCAAAAATATCTCTTAATACTTCCCAATCCTTCATAATAATACTACCAACATCTGAGATGAGGAATTTATTTGATAAAAATTGAATATGATGTGTTGCAATACCATGATCATCATTTTCATCTAATATTTT
>JABASP010001589.1:0-27654 GCA_019776565.1 Sminthurinus signatus | reverse complement strand
AGTTGAAAAATTCACCTGAATTTGTGTTCTATTCCTTGGATTTGCATGAAAAATGAGGAAATGTTCTACATATGCTATACTATTGGGAAATGCAATGGCACACTGAGCACAAAAGGAATTTTCTTTGGCTTTCGTTTGGAGATAATTAGGTAGAGTGTGAACATTCATTGCATGTTTATGTAGGGAACTGAGACTGGAAAATTTCATGGTACAAAAATTACAAGCCAAATGACCCATGGATGAGACACAGTCGGGTGGTGACATTCCTGGAGGAGTTCCAATGGGTGACAAATGACTGGAAATATCACCGCTCAAGTCACCATTCAACAATGGTCCTACATTACAAATTCAAGACATTTTATTACTCATTAATAGTTAAATATACATAACATTTTGTAACATGTAAAATGTATTCCTAATGACTAATGACCATATGATTAAGGAGTGAAAAATACTTGTAAACTTTCAATCATTGGAAATATGTATAATATGATTGACAGCTTTTGGAAACAAACAATAATTAATATTAATTTTCTTTTAATTATTATTCATTTAATATATAGATTACAAATATAGACATATATATGTTTCAGGTCATAAACAATGTCTTTAAACTATCCTGTTTCTTTCTAACATTTTGTACCCTTGAACAAAGACACATTGTTGTTGTAAGTCATTATCTCATTTTGAAAATGATTAGTGTACTACTGTACTACTGAATACGTACAGTATTCGTAGGCAGTAGAACTATGAAATTTCTGTATTATACAAGTAAAACTTGTATGCAAAATATCAATAGAGCAGCAATATCATTATTACCATAATATTCTAGGTACCTATATGTGATAATAGGGATTTGTTTGAAGAGTAATTGATGAAGAAAGATATGAATGAGGTTTGAAATTAAAACAAGAAAGGAGTATAAAAAGACAGCGTCAAAGATAAAGAATGAATGTTTTTACTTTCTTCTTACCGTGCATAGCTTGAACGTGAATTTGTAGTGACTCCATGGTGGTGAAAGAGTCTTTTGTACAGTATATACATGCTAATTTTGTAAGAGGAAAGGGAATCATGAGAGGGGTATGGTGATCCAAGTCAGCACTCCTGGTTCTTGTTGAAGGAGATGAAGATGGAGTTTTGGGGGAAATTGACCTTCGTTTACTACCTCCACTGCATTCATTCTTCTCTGGGGTTGAAGAGCTAATTGGTCCATGATGATGGGATACATGAGCCTATCCAAAACACATAATCAACATTTTGATTAAAAAATGTTACTACAATCTACAATATTAATTATTATTATCTTCACATGGATAGAAAAAAAAAAACCAAACACACAAAGGTTCCTGAATCAAATTTAAAAGTCTATCTTCTGATGCTTTGGTTTTCTTTTCAAGTGCTCTTGAAAAGATGTTCCTCCTTACATCCGCTCATTGAATCATTATTTACCATTGTGAAATGACTAATTTAGGTTTCTATATTATTATGATAATTATTATCAGATAATATACTATGAATGTACATGTAAGTGTTAAAAGTATTTATAACTATAGCTATTTATTATTTATGTATTTACTTTTCTTGCAAGCGGCTAAAACTGATGAAACTATATGTATATTTCTCAACAAAACTGACCACGTTTAAGTACCTACGCATTAATTGTAACTAACGTGATTGCTTAAAATCTCATATATAACCAAAACAAGCCTGAGAATCAACAAGACTCATTTCTTCTGCATTTACGAATGCAAAGAATGATGACAATATCTTACACAAAACTTGAATTACAACATGAACACTGAACAAGGTATCTTGTCCTTGTGTTTTCACTATTGAATATGTAATATGTTTAAGAGATATCCGAAAGTTCCATAATATAATACTCAACAGTTTTGTGACATTTCTCCACATTGGTACATGTCTTGTAACTTGTCTTTGTCTCAATAACACTCAGATGAGTGTGGATACAAGAAAAAGTTGTACCGAAAATATAAATGTGTCAAAAGTCAAAACTTATCTGACTATTATACTCAGTAAACACATAAACATCGCGTGCATGTACATACATATTATGCAATTGTTATGTTTACAACTAGTATGGATATAATAGTATAAGATATTATTTTCATGTCGTAAGACAGAGAAATGGCGAAAATGATGATTGGCTCACCTGTAGTTCTTCTCCTGTACCAAAAGTTCCTGTACATTGGAGACATCGGAATGGCCCAGGACTTGGTGAGTTGTCCATCGACTCTTTCTTGTGATTTTGCATGTGAGAAGTGAGAGCAGCAGCAGTGTTGTAACCTTTTTATTTTAAGAAACGTAAATGTTTTGAAATGAAGGATAATGAATACATTACAAATTACAAATCTTGTTACAAAAACAGATTCTACATATTTATACAAAATACAAATTACGATAGAAAGCAAGACTTTAAAAAAACATTACTAATGTCAGAAATTATTATTGTTGATATCTATTTGATATTTGATATATATTTATCTTGTGCGGCACAATAATAACCATTTATGGATTATTAATTACAATCAAGTTTAAGCATGCTTACCTCTGCTGCATGTTTGACACTGAAAATACAAAGAATATTTGTGTCGTTAAATTTAGAACAATAGAAATTAGAACATGATTTTTTCTACTACATATTTATTTGAAGTAAAAATATTGACAGTGTATTCGTATATACGTTTTTATGATCGAATTTAGTCTATAAACTTACTTGGAAAGGCTTTTGATGGTCATGAGTTTTCATATGAATTTTCAGGTGATCACTATAAAAATATGAAAAAAAATTTACAATGATCATTATTAGGCACAAGGCATTTTCAACTCGTGAAACTCGCTTTCAACTTGCATTGTCTGATTTTGAGTAAACAAGAAACTGTCTCAAGTCTCAAGAACATACTCATTGAGTTTAATCTTTAAACCGACAGTTCTACACATGTTTGTTTCCTATCCATACACATAAAGTTTCAATATATACATGGGAAATCGGAAAGGTACACGACTATAAAAGAGTGCGATAAGGAATTTTATATTTCATAACTCAGGGCTTAAGTACACATGTATCAAGGTAAACAAAAATCTTTCTCATATAAATATTGACCACAACTGATCATAATACAAAGTCAAACACGAGGACTATCTACGTTTTTTTTTAGCAATGACTTTCTACAGTTTTCTACATATACTCAACTATTTTGCAACAGATGATTTAATCAGGTTCAGTATTATTTATTAGTTTTTAGTCAATCATAAAATAGTATAATTCATGATATACAATAGCAACACTTACTAATGAACTGAATGTATAAAAAGTTTTATGTAATACTTTACCTTCTAGAAAAGGCTGATTCACAATGTGGGCACCGGTATTTCTATAATTATAGCGAAAAATAGGTATAGTCAAAAAGGAACTTTCAATTTCTACCCTTTCAATGCTTTTCTAACAACCATCAGTTAATTTCTTTATAATAAATAAACTTTGAAATAAAACGGTCAAACTTTCTTACCTTATCTCCTGTATGGAGCTTGACGTGACGATCTCTTGACCGTTTGTGCTTGAACAGACGTTGACAAAAATCACATTTGAACGGCATTTCGCTATGACCCTATTTTGATAAAAAAAAGCAAAAAAAAAGAATATAAAATTAAACTACATCTAATCCTTTGAGTTCATTTTCAAAAAAATTTCTCCATAAACCATAAAAACGCGTCTTTTGAGTTTTGGATACAAGAAGAATAAAAATTCATCACTGTAATCTGGAACTTTATTGTGTAGAGAAAAGAGGAAATTAAGAACAAAGAAAAGTAAGTGATAAACTCGTCACGTACTCCATTTATTAAACAAAACATAATCTTGTTTTTTGAATATTCTGTACAAACAATAATATACGGTACTTGTGATGTTTCTCCGCCATTTTATATTTATGTTTTAATATATACATACATATATATGGTTATAATTTAAACAGGTGAATTTTTTTCATACGGTACAATTTCCAGTGACTACATATTATATGTGTCTCAACTCTCAATCCTCAGCTGAATTTATATTTATAATATATATACAAAATATCCTAATTATTTGTTTAAGAACTGTGATGAATTACAAAAATAATAATTTCTTTAAATGCCTTTTTTGTAAAGGAATACATGTGAATCTATGTGTATAAGATTTAGTCTTTTGTCTCGTGTTCATTTAATCATAGATGTAATCTATAACAATAGCAACAATCATATAACAAACTAATACCTACGTGACCTTGTGTCTACATAGTAAAAGTAGAAGTTTGTTCAGTTCAAATTACTTCGAATGATTTACTTAGTTATGTCAATCTAAAATCAAAAGCATATAACACTGTTATTTTGTCACAAGTAATATTTGACGTAATGTAATTTGAACCGTCGGTTAAATCAAATAAATTCTGTGATTTTAATTCCTAATGATCGCACACATGATATATGTACATCATCAAAGATTTTTTTTTGTTGTTTTCCATGTACATGTGGGCAAGTTGACCCGTGTGAATATCAGAGTAAATGTTAATATAATGAATACACATGCCACAAACAATGTGTGATACTTGTAAGTTTTTTTTTGTGTGCAGAGAAATTATGCAATTTCAAATTGAATATCTTTTCCTATCAAAAAGTACATGTCAAATATTGAAAGAAGAACAAAAAACTTACATAACATATTTAATGTAATAATATACAAATGCCGTTATTGTGGATTGTGGACAAGTATAAATAAATATTGTATAAATACAAAGACAAAAACAAGAGTAAATAATGTATTTTGTATTGATAAAATATATAATATCATTCCATAATTTGTGAACGATCCATAGATTTTTTTTTTCATAATTTTGAAAGTACAAAGAAAAATGTGAAGATATTGGACGTACTCATGTATAAAATTTTGACACAGGAGGCTTTAGGGATAAAATAAAGAACCTTTACACGAACTATGCGCAAGGAAGTATGATGAGAAAATACCTTATGAGCAGACATGTACATACAAATTCTCAGTTATTATAAAGCCAATACTTGAATTATCATCGTAATCATCAAAATTATATCCTTACTACCTTTACATAGAGAAAGGAAATAAATAAGACAATGTTACAATTGTGTGTGTACACTGTACATTGTACTTGTATAGGAAAGGAAGAGAAAAAAATAGACAGTATAATCATAATATAGAACATAGACTAGGACACCCAACTAGAAGTTATCAGCAAATACAGTCAAAAGCATGCTGTACATGCCATCAACCATAATATCAACGAGACCCTAAAATCGTCAAAAAAAAGGTCTTTTCTTTTCCATCAATAATATTTATCACTGCTTGACATCATGGTCCAGAGTGCTCAATCAACTAGTCAACATTTCAAATGTATCCATAGTATATTATACACAGTATACAGCCATAGCATTACCATGAGATAAATAGCCTGGGAAATTGTACGTATTATAAGTATGTATGTACACTATGTACTTTGTACAATCCACATACTTACATAAGGTGAAAGTATATAGTCATACTTATATTAATAATATATAAAGTCTACAGCTACCATGTTTTTTGCCATACCAGGCTATCTCGCTGTGTGAGCAACTATGTGAGTATACTTGAATGTTCAGATGAAGATTCAGCTTGAAATATACGTATATGTACATATGTAAAAACACATGTACATAATACGGAATACGGACACGGGGGAATATGAATCAAGAATTTTATGGTCAGGAAGTAGGGAGTCTTGAGAGTTTCTCTCTTTCCGTATGATAATGAATATTATGATATTATTCTAGAATCTAGATTCTAGCCTACGCAAACATAGTATATATATATCATACTAATCAGAAAAACATGTCCATCACACAACACTCTACACAGTTGACCAGATTTATATAACAATATAAGTTTGAAATATATTAAATGTAGGAAACCGAAATTTTTACAAAACCCTATCTGGAGAAAAAGGACCGAAAATGTAATCATTCCACACGCCACACGTAAAATGTACAAGAGTCTAAAACACCATAAATACATAATTGGTCAGGAATTATCCACACTATAGATTTGTGTGTATATAAGTGTTTTAGTAATACATATTTTGTGCCTCTGCCTAACATGACTTGAGCCTAAAAATATCAATTCATCGGTTATCGGTTATTCATCGGTTGGTATCACTCCAAAAAAAAAAGTTTATAATTTGACTTTATTTTCAAAAAATCAACACACACTTTAAGTGATATTTTAGTGTAAGTGAAATATGAACCTTGTTGTTCATTGCTTTGACTTTTGAGTAACGATGTCTACACATTATCATGACCAATTACTATTAGCAAGAGGAATTACTATATTATGACATTAGATTACATAGCGTTAACTAAATACTAAATATCTTATTCTTATAAGGGGAAATATGTAGATTAATCGCCGTTAAAATTATAAGATCTATAGGTTCAAATATAAAATCATATACATAATACATAACCGTAATTAAATATAATACATATAAGATGATTACTAATTTCTAAAGTAAATCCTCCTTAATATTTTATGTGGGAGAGGAAAGAGAAGAGAAAGTACAAAAGAAAAAAGTTTTTGATGCCTACATATACTAGTAATATATTTATGCATTTTTTCCATTGGGAATTGTATTTATCATGACCCAGATGATTCTTTTTGAAAAGGTACTATGATTGATTCTTTTCACCTATTTCATGATCATTAGGGGTAACATTTACTTGTCAAAAAGTGGAAATCCCTAAAGGACTCTAGAACAAAATTGCATTATTTAATCAATCTTGCATCAATATCTATCTACCAAATCTATATTTGTATACACAATTTGATGGGAGTTGAAAATGGTGAAAAGTGACAGAAATACTATGATATGTATAAACACCTAATTGCTACAACCGAGATACATACATACATAATGTGATGTACCATGAATAATATGTATTCATGCTGATATATTCGTATAATGCATATTACTATAATATATTATTATGGCATAAAAGTTAATGTTAAAAGGATTTACTTACTTGTTCGTGTTTCTTCAGGTAAGATAAACGAGGGAATGCTTTTTCACAGAATTGGCAAGCGTATGGTGTTGATTCGGTTTGTCCAATTGTGAAATTGACCTCCGGCCCGTCGGTGGTCAGACTATTAGGTGTCGAGCTTGGCGACAGAGAAATTTCTTCGTCGCCTGTCTCCGAATGAGAATTCCACGAAACAGTTCCCAATGTATCTGTCAACAACAGAATCCATCATTTCCGTTTCAGTTATTTCAACATATTACATGTATGTATTGTATATATATACAAAGAAAAATAGATAACGTCACAGATCAGACGTACATATATACGCATAATATACATATAATAATACAAGTACTTATTGTAAGCTTTGAAGCAATCCAAATCCAAAATATATATAATACATATGCCACAACAAAGAGAATTGGATGTTCAATGCACACCAAAACTTATATAACACATAATACCACCAATAAGCTAAATATATATTTTACTCTGATAATACACACACACAATAATATAATACGAACATAATATTTCCATAATGCACATACACTCTACATTTGACATTTATTTAATGGATATATATATTTAGATATATTGTGTCAGCTGTACATGCCTGCAGTGTGCTCTTGAAATAAGTAATAAAAATTACAATACATGCATATATATGTATATACATACGAAAGCATGAATCTTTAAAAGCAAATTGAGCAGAACCTTCTCCCATCTTTTTTTTCTTTTACTCTATAGAAAGATAAAAGTTAGGCAGAGTCTAACCCTCTTTTTTAAGAACCATTTTTCTGGACCCATAATATGTATAAATATATATGCATTATGCATATTAGTTATTATAAATATATAATGACATTATGAAACCCGACAAAACGTTTTACTTTATAATCTGTAGTATAACAAATTTTAATGTTGTCAATCTTCTTCTCTGTTGTTCTATACTCTTTTTCTTTTCATTAACTTTTCAAGTTTCAAGACCACAGTAGAAACCAAAACAGAATAGTGTAACATACTCATTATTATGAAACATTGACTATATTATGCATAGTTCCAGCATATCCTATAAAAATTACATAATACATAATGTAATTAACATATGATGCATATATTTTTTCATGATGCAATAAAAACTATATCAAGTACTCATATTATTTTTTGATCTTCTTTTCTATGTATAAATATATCATACATGCATTCCAATATAAAATATGTATAATGGATTTGGTTTATAAAATTTTCCTTATTTTGTCATCAAACTGGATATTTCAGTGAAGATTTATGAACCTGTGTAGTATAGCATATGAGTAATTTAAGTTCATTTGTGTGTGTGTGTCTATAACCTACAAAAGAGGTTGATGTTGTGAAACCCGAACTGGGAATATACCTATATACTGTATCATACCTTGATTACTTTTATTACTTAATGACCTATGGAGAAATCTTTTAAAAATATTCTGCATGTTAATGAGGTGAGAGTACCACACATAATAATAATATTCTACATGTAGTGTCCAACTCCCTGTTAAAACGGAATTATCTTTTGAGTCTTTTGACTACTGGCAACTATAATATTCTGCTAGTAAAACAACAAATTCCTCAGAGTTTTATTTATTTTTTACAAAAAATAAAAGACAATTCTCCCATCTAAAATATAATTTTAAAATGAAAATATATATGTTTTTCCTGCTGCTATTCTAAGAATGTGTAATTATTATTATTATTACAAAAAACTAAAGTACAATATGATTATTATTAATAATGTCTCTTTTGTGTGTCTCTTACCTGTAGTTTCTTTATTTGCTTGTATTTTCTCAATGAGAAGTTCTAACTTGCTACTGTTTCCTTTAAACAACATAATTGAGTTGCTCAACACGAGTCATAACTATATACTTAAAGTACCAAATACTTTAAGTGTACATTGTTACACTGTTCTTCATATTGCTTGTAAAATATGATTTATTTTGATATCTATGAAATATTACAGAACACTTGAACACACTCAATCATCAATCAATCAATTGATTTCCTTTTAGTTCATTAACAAATGTACTATATCATAATATTGTATATCCTAAACTTTAAACATTGTTTTTGATCACACACCCTTGAGAACTAATATTGACTTCAAAAAGTAGTGTTGGACTGTTGAGTACATAATAATATATTATTTTACACTTAACACGTAACACACACTCACATTTAACATTTAATGAAATTATTAATATAATTGAATTATTATTTTCATATAAAATAATCTGGAAACAGGTAACGGATCAATTTAATTTAAGGCACACTTTATAAGTATTTGATATAAAATACAGAAGGCCACTTGTTGCGGTTCAATAGAAGTCGATTTCTTTTTGTCTTTTCTCTTTTTGTCTTTTCTCTTTTCTCGGATAATATTTTAAGTTTCAAGTAATCTTTTACTGTACTGGTCGGAACTGGATCAAGTTTTATTCAAGTTTTATCAGTTCATTAACAAAACACAATCTAAATGATAAATAAATACACCTAAATAACTATTAAATATTTAATTTTGGAAACTCGAAAAACTCTCTCCACGTGCAGTTCAGTTTATACCGGTTTATCATCAGTATCATCTATGTTCACAATGATACTTTTTCCTTGGTAAGTCAAAAAAAAGTATTTTCTTGCACGGTGTAAAAAAAGCACGAGTAGATTCACTTCTTATACAGTATAGGATATTATATCTATATTTTTTCATTTAAAAGAAGACAATGAGCTGACAGTTTATGGTAAATATATGGGTTGTCTTGTTTTAGTTTTAAGAAATTAAATTCAGTTGAATGGGACACGGCTCACTGGTTTTAGAGTTGAAATGTTGTGAAATTTTCAGTTCCATGTACAATTTCAATGTACATACCAATACAGATATTAGATGGAACTATACTGTATATTGATGACACAATACCCAATACCCAATACCAGCTAGGGGCAAACCTTTGATAGATAGACACGGTTCTGTAGTGATTAGGCATATATGTCTTTGGTCTTTGGAAGACACAAGATAAGCAAAGATAGTGACGAGGATTTTTGTCACACACATGTACAATGTACAGATACACACTCCAACCTCCAACAACCAGCTACCAACACACAAAATATCCAATGTTGTCACTGACGACCAAGACGACTATGATGAAGAAGGAGACAACATAGACGACGAGGATGGATTGAGAAAGAGAACGAATTGTTCACCCACACACACACAAACATACATAAACATCACACACATGAGATGAACACTTAGGAATAGGAAGATGGAAAAGGAATACTAGTAATAATAATAATACTAGAGAAAAAAAGGTTCATTGTATCTTACGTAGAGACAGAGAGGGAGAACAATAGGACTAATCCACACGGAGGAGCAGGTCAATCGATCAAAACTTTGATGGACTGAGTCTGTTGGAGAGTGACTCGTTTTCTATACACACTGATGTACTTTTTTTATTTTTTATTTTGTATTATAAAATTTACCACCACACGTGAACAGTGGTGAATACAACATGTAAAACCACAATCCACAAACTTTTAATCCATTCCAAACGATGAAACAACCAATACACCAACACCAACACTAACAATGAGCAGCAAGTTACAAGTAAATACGTAATAAGTAATGTGACACACACAAGTATAATAATAATGTTGAATGTGATAATTTCGAATTCTTAAAATTGGCTTCTTTCTTCTTTTTCTTGTTTATAATAATTTATAAATATACTTTATTTTTTTATTTTTTCACAATATGACTAAAAATTGTTTTTTCTCTCTCTTGTCCTTTCTTTTGTAGACAAGATTAATATAATAAGGCAACAACACCAGTCTTTTTAGTCTTTGAACCAACAAAATGGAATCAAATTGAATTGAAATGAGTCAAAAATTATTGTTAGTTGATGATGACGACGACTATCTCTATCACTCACACTCTCTTGATATTTTGCCTGCTTCTAAGACACTACTAAAGAAATGACGAATGACGAATGATGACGGCAAAGACGAGGATACTGAACGAGAGATCGTGGGTCCTTGGCTGTGTCTATTTGGGAAGTGTATGTTTCTACATTGAATTGTCTCCTTTTCTTATGTTATACTGTATTCGTCGTCTTCTTCTTCTTATTATTATTATTATTATTTAATATATATCTGTAAAAGTACGGATGTATTGAGATAAGAGTCCCCACTGAGTCTTTGGTTGGGTCAAAAGTAGTGAGAGAGAGAAAATGTTTGAGACCCTCCACAGAAGCTACACAAGATTAAGTTAAGAGTCGACTGTACACTCTACACTCTACAGTACTCTACCGTGCACTAGTACTAGTACACATGGAAAAGACACAACAGAACCACACCAAAAATTTTACATAGAGGATATCGCAAACGCGGTCGAAGACCAACTGTTCAGTATTTCTTAGTGATCACACATATACCAACCATGTACACATATGGAAAAAGTTTCAACAATAATATCACCCTCGCCTCTCTCTCTCTCTCTCTCTCTCTCTCTCTCTCTTGTCTCCTACCAGCACGTTCCTCAGCAGCCAACTTTTCTCTCTCTCTCAATAACATTCCCATCCTCATCATCCCCAAATCCAAATTCAAATCCTATCTCTCTCGTCTCTCGTGGACTCAGACTTCCAGGCTCATTGGCTTCAACCACTATACCACGTGGAAATGAGCCAAGTCCCTCAACGATAACAACACCCACCCCTTACACTTCTCTCGTACCAACCACTCGTAGTCCCAATAGTATATAATATACCTAAACTCACACATAGTCAGGAGTCAGTATGTTTGGAGCGAGCGTCGGGTTCAGGATTCAAACAACCCTACACACTCTAATACATGAGGTATTAGGTATGAATTATATTATTATTATGAGAACAAACTGGCTCTCATTTGTCCAATTCTTTTTTTCACCGCTACTTAAAATGAAACAATAATGTACTATAATCTATAATATATTCCATATTCCATGTCTACATGCCACATTATTAGGTATTAGATGGTACTATACTTTGTACAATATAACCTATAACCTGTAGACTATAGCATACCCTGTTCTCTGTTTACTTAATCCAAAACACTTGCCTTGCCGGAACCTTTACATTTACTTTGTTTATCCATTTCCGAATTGTAATTTCCATAATTCAACTCCAAATTCTGGACTCTAGATTGCGTACATATTTTATGTACAAAAACCGACTAATAGTTCAAAATTATACTTAAAACATTAGGCACAAAACGTCAAAATCAGTTTTCAGGTTTTTACATTTTTGTTGTTAAAGTACAGAAAAATTGTATTTTGAGGTGTTTTACCTTTAAATTTGAAATTTTGGAAATTCCGTATTCCATCCAAAAGTTGATACAAAATACAAATAGAGTACAAAACATGAATGCCAAAAAAATGTATTCTGAAATGAATAAGAGCATTCCTCATAGTGCTTGGAGCAATACTAATAGCTAATAGACCATTATGTACATCTTAATGGGATAATACTTAAGTAGTAACTTCCATTCAATATTGTTCCATGTATGATTAAACTTGGTCTCTGACGAAATGAGATACCTACAAAACATTGCGACTTTTAATTTCAAAGTTCAAAGATTGAAATAAATTTCACAATCAATGTGCATGTTATACAGTATGATATAGTTTTGGATTTCGGGTAGGGCTAACATTTTAGATTTTACCTCATTTTAAAAAATATTAAAAGTTATCCCAAATCAAGCCTGTTATTTATTACCCAGCATTTGTTGTTTGTTTAGCGGTAAATTAATACAGTTGTAGTTTTTATTTTTACTCTGAATCTTTTCTCCAGTAAAGTGTGTAAACTGTACAATGTACAACGTACAGTGTATATGGCTGAAATACACAAAGAACATACATATGCCAAATGAAAGCAAACACTTATATAGTTCTTGTTCATTTCTAGATGTTGCAAGAACTTTTACATTCTGTACACATTATACAGATGAAGTTATGACATTCATTATGTAACGTACCCTTACCGTAATGCTAATATCTATATTTTACTTTATACACAATGCACACCTTTTTACTATTTATGTATTTTATATAATATATGTAACAGTATTTTCCATGACTTGTTTGTTTACTGGACATGGTTCGTTTGTCTATTACTGTATCATATGTTAAGTGTTAGTCATATTACGAAATAGAAAAATTATAAGTTATAAGTGTCGTTTGATGCCGACACACTCGTGTGCAATGTACAATGTATAAGTCAGTGAAGGCTCGACTGATTTGATTCATGCTCAACAAATAAACGTGTATGGAGTATAGAGTATATATGTAGACTGGAGTGTGAGATTGTTTACTTTGTACACATATTTATGTCGTGATAGAGTAGGTATACCTATAGGCAGGTAGGTTGGTAGTAGGTAGAGAAACTAGTTGATTTTACAGTATGTGGTATCAACTACAATTTATCATATAATATACGAGATGTATCATATACTATTGAAAAGTTTATTCTAGACGTGCAAATATTAACATCATCATCATTGGTAGAAAGTTGACATGAACTGAATACTCTGGATGTACTGGATTGAAAATTGAAAATCTGGGCTTGTTCAATGAAATTTGAGTAAATTAGATGAAAAGAATTCAATATTGCCCTTTCATTCCTATTGTACGTCCATGTATGTAGTATGTATTATGTAGAATTTAGAATGTAGATGTACCACAGACAAAAGTGACGAGTGCACAACTTCTGGAATTATCACGAGTAATTTTTCATCCACAAAATCCACATATTCATAATAATCTCTTGCTAAATGAAACATACTTACATATATAATATAGACATAGATGTACAATGTACAATGTACACTTATCTGTATTGTTGCAATATATTCAATATTATTATTATTATACATATATAGCTACATGCATTGTGTACATTTTTCTTACATAAACTACTGTGATTGTGTATATACTATACACTTTATACTTGAAGCTTGAAGCTCAAAATTCACATTTGTATAATATATATATTTATTCAAATTCGCCCTTCACATGCCTACAAACTACAAACAGTACAATGTACAATGTACATGTAGAAAACACGACATGTCTACAAAACCAGCACGTAGTCTTCTTCATCAATTTATAGATGGTTTATAATTTCCAACGCATGTACATACTACACAGTACACAGTACATACATATCAGATATTATTTAATATTTATATTTGATATTTTATACAGGTTTTTATATGTAGACTACAGAAATTCGTACTTTGTATTGTCAATTGTCAGTTATTGTTTATTTTCCATGGTTAAGCGTCAACATTTCGTCGACAATTACACAAAAGTCCAAGTTGTAAGTTGTAACATGACATTTTGCTCCAACTGAATAGATATTCTTAGTATTTGTAATTTCACACAGGAGATAGACAAAATACAGTAGAGGGAAAAAAAGAGAGTATAATATGTAGTAGCACCAAAGTGCACCTGAATAATCATGATTGTTCCCAACAATTGCAATTGTGAACATGTATGTGTACTGTGTACTGTGTATGGGTAATGTGAATGTGTATGAAAAGGCAGGATGTTCAAATATTACAAGTTTAGTCAGTCATTTTTATAATAGTAGGTATGAGCAGGTGGTCACTGTCATTCGCTCTTTACAGTAGCTATTATTATTGTGTTTACGTACAATGTACGATGTACAGTGTACAGTGTATAGAACTCTTTCCTCTTACTATTTTACTACGTTTTATGTAGATTTTCCGTATTGTCTCATCTTCCTTCTTTTACAGTCTGCGCACAGTCTGTATTATACATGTGTGTGTGTGTAGTATGCATAAGTCCATGACACAAGTAAACACACACACATGATGCACAGCTATATAGATTATAGATAGACAGATATTGTGTGTTTTAATTTAAATACTTATACATAAAGTTTCGGCAGTACAAATACCATTCTTCATTCTAAAGCTTAATCATACATCCAACATCCAACGAATGGATTTTTATTGTACCACTTCACCACACAATTGTGCATAAGATGTATCTAGCATCTAGTGTCTAGTATCTACACGTGTATTCTCTAGTTTTCAATTCTCAGTACACCTTTCTCCAGGATTCAGTATTCAATACCTATCTGTATTAGGAAGGTATAAAATCATACATGAAGGCTTTAGAAAATTATTGGAATGAAATTGAATGTTCATCCCATTTATACATGGTACATGTAGCATTTTTTTTATCACCCTCCCTAACATAAACAAACATCTTTTATGTTGGAACATGATGACGGATTTCGGACAACGGTAGTTTTAACCTGTAAACTTTACATAGATTTGACTTTGCTACATGTTCATTTTTGTTACAAAGTACACGAGTTAGTGGTTATAAAATAAATTTAAAATTGAAATGATGTATCATTCCTACTTTACTCTTTACACATTACACATTAAAGGTCAAACATCAAACAGGGTAGAATTTATGTCCCATGCTGTTAGTTGTTATCAGGATTTCAGGATTCACCTCCAACTCTTTTCTATCCAACTCACAAATTGTACATGAAAAATACAAGTGGGTGGAAGGTGGAAGAGGAAAATACTAATAATAAAAATAATACACAAAAGACGTGAATGGGTTCCTGTGTGAACTTGTAGGTACAAAAAGTGACCAACTCGATAAACTTTGTGTGTCCACAGTCCACAACAACATCTGATGGATATCTCCGTTTGCTCAACTTGTACTTTATACTTTATACTTTATCCTCGGTCTTCTGTCTCATTCATTCCCTTGCGCATTGCGCAGCTTAGCATAACAGAGCATAACACATGATATCACATCTCATCACACTTTACTATCAAAATTTGAAATTCATTCTGATGGGTATCACACGAATCAGGAGAGATACAACACAATAATATGTGTACTTTATTGGATGATCTATTATCTACTGTTTACTGTTGACTCTGCTCAATGCACATTGTACACTGTACACTGTACACTGTACACTGTACACTGTACACCCTTACAACGTTTCATACACAGGTATAATAAATAAATTAATGAGTAACGACTTGAAATAATAATGGAGTAGGCTGTACACTGTACAGTGTAAAGTTTACAGAGTACAGGGGGATGAAGTTGACGTTGGCGCTTTTTTTGTGTAAAAGCTATTTACCATTTCCATTTTCCATCACGATCATCACCAGTGAAGGATGTGTGCTACAGAAAGCTACAGAAAGAGAGTGAAAAAAGAGGATTTTTCTGCCAAACTCTTTATTCTTTATTCCCCATTTTTATTATTACTATTATTTAGTTTTCTATAGAGTCTCAACAGTACCTTGTCTCTAAATTCTGAATTCAAAACATCCATACAAACTACTAGAATATCCAAATCCAAATCCAAGCCATAATGTTGTATTTTACAATGTACACGACGAACTTGATAATGTTTTTTTTTCATTTTCAATAAAAATGAGATGGAACGCAGAGGCTCTTCCACTGTATTTGAATTCAATCTATTTTGTAGTGTCTAGTCTAAATATTATGTGTTTTAATGCAAAAGTAAATAAAGTGGTTAAAAGTCATGAGTTTTTTCATGACTTAGATATAGAATATAGATACTTTTTGCAACCTTTTAAATCATGGTGGTACTACCGTTTGTTTCTATTTTCCGAAAAAACATTGGAGAATGTGGTGGAATTAGTTTTGTAAATCCATGTACATTGTACATAACCCTGTCAAAAAGAACATACTAATAATAATATAGTAAGAACAATCAACTACATTGAATCCAAATGTTTATATAATTATTCAAGAAATTATTTGCAGCATCGACTGGATTCTCCATACTCGATACTTTTTAGAACTTGGAACTCTTGTACTTTGATACCCAATTGTGTTGTGATGTTATTGAGAGCATTTTATTTATTTTGTTTGGGTTAGTGAGCATTTCACATTTCACCCAGATCATACAGATCATCAAAGTACACTCTTTACTCTTTACATTGTATAAATTTAAGTATAATATATAATAGATCCCGTAAATCACGAGAGGTCTATTCCTTTGAATGCCTAGACAATAGACAAAGACGACAAAAGAATAGAAGATTTCATGTAACTGGAAGGTGTTGGTTTGTTGAATGTGTGTATACTTGTATGCGTATCTTTTATGTACAATGTACAATGTATACACTATGCACATACTGTCAATTGTCAGCCTATTCTGTATTCTCTATTCTCTATTCTCTACTCTAATCAGCCACCTACACGCATTTAAACTTAATTACCCATCACAAAACGCCTTTCAACTTGTTCTCTGTTTATGTTTGCGTATTCTGTATTCTATTTCCAACACTCTACAATCTACAATCCACCGAGAGGCAGAGAACGGGAGAGATGATTAGCATTTTTATTGACATAAAATAGAGCATTTTTTCCCTCGCAGACTAGATTTTTGACAAGAATAAACTTTTTGTTCAAACACCAAATGCCAGATACATGAAACACGTTTTTTATTTGGACAAATGTAATGTAAAAATACAAAATTTTTAACAATTCACATTTGGAATTTAGCATTACTGCATTTCAATTCTCAGTTTTCAATACACAAATAGAAAACAGAAAACAACCTTGTAATAATAATAATAATAATTTACTATAATCACCTCATTTTCTCATTGAAAATCCCAATTTTTTGAAAAGAAGAATAAAAATGTGTATTCTAAAATTTAGTATTTAGAGCCAACTATTTTTGTTTATTTTTTAATTTTTTTTATTACTATGTAAAAATGTGGGCATTAAATTTTAAATTACATTTGAACAATGTTGGTAAAGGTGTATAAAAGTATATTCGTTCATTCGAGGACTGAGAACTGTCGACGTTTGCATGTGCAAATGCACATTGTACAGTTTACAGTGTGAATTGTACATGTTTACTGTAGATATAAAAGAGGATGAACATTGAACATACAACAACAATAACAATAACAATACAAAGTACAAAGTACGTGAATCTGTATAAGTAAAATATCAAAATCTTTTACTTTTCTAATTGGACTAATTGCAATTGAATCTCTGTACAAAATGCATAATTTTTGTATACATACAAACTTATTCACTTGTTTTAACTTTTAACGTGTTGAACGAAATGCATGTGCATAATACAGAAATTACACAGGTAACCTCACAACAGACAGACTTTATTGTGTAGAATGTAGTATTAGGTATTATAGTAATGCACATTGTCAGTCAGCTTCAGCTCGTCTTACTATCGAATTCAAGAACAAGTAGAAGAAGAAGAAGAATGAACCACAGAGAGGTGTGGCTATTCCCTGCTGGAGTACGACAATTTTCATTCATACAACATTCAACACACAACACACAACACACAAAACAGAAAACAGAAACGGTGTAATATGGTTCATATCCACTATCAACCACACTTAAAATGTTTGAGAGTATAGAGTATGGCAAATTTAAAATGAATAAATTTACATTTGTTTCATAGGGAGAGGAATTAGAGGACCAAGGCAAAAAAAATCAAAGAATACATGTACATTGTACAATGAGCATTCCTGTGTGTGAAAACCTCATACATTTAATATGTAATAGCTACAGTTGTTCGACAGAATATAGAATGCAGAATATAGACCCACGCAAGATGATGAGAACAAAACACAACTTTAGGAAAATGAATAACGAACATGAGAAACACCAGGGAGCTACAGCCTTCAAACAGAATACAACTTTTGTCATTCTCAAGATTCCTTACATTTTGCATACATACATATAGATATAGATAGATATGTGTACACATTATAAAGTTTAGTGTGATGAGGATTCAGGTTGTATTATTATTGCCTGTGAGATGTAAATTCAGCTCTCAGCTCTGAATTGCAAGACACTGAACTGTACTGAGCTTTTTCATATGTCATTTATCCATTTGTTTGCAAGTGTGACAACCGCTATTTTGTGCAACAAAACTGCAGGAAAATGTACCAAAAATGTGGGGAAAATTAGGCTTAAACATAAAACATAAAAAGAATACCACATCATACGTCATCCATCAAACGTCATGTATCGTATAAAGATAATAGATAATAGATAGTAGATAGAAGGTGTACCCCACACACTCACACAATATAACTGCAAACTGCATTATCATGTATAGTGCTGTTGCTCTTCTCTGGTTCTTCTTATTTATTAATTGCTTTCTAATTCAAATTTAGACACATGTATATAATGTGTACATTGTACATTCTCTGCATTTGAATTAGTATCCTGAAATTAGAAATAAATAGAACAATAAACGTAAATAAACAGTAAACAAGGAACTTTAATCCCATAACCCACAGCCAATAACCTACACTTGAATCTTGAATCTCTTCCCTAAAGCTGCAAAAATGACACAGCACACATGCAAATTTCCATACATGCTTGTACAATATACAATGTACCATGTGCAAAGTTAGAACCCCTTAGAATTTACCCACACACAATGATGAAGCAATTAAAAGGGACATTATCTGCATTTTGTGAGACTGTGTGAGAACCGAGATTCTTTTGTTTTTCCATTCTGCACTGCTCATTGTCACATCCTCTTGTACACTGTAAGTATTTGTACACCTTTTCATTCTAATACTGTACACTGTATGTTGTATGCTGTACAGTGCACATTAAACATTTATTTTATATTTTGTAACACCGAGAAAATTTGCAAAGTGCTGTTATGTCAAAATTACTTCATCACTTTTTTTAAAACTCTGTTTTAGTCTTTTATAACCAAAGTAAATTTGCTTTTGCCTCTTTTTGAATTCGGAATTTGACAACAGTACAAGAATTGAACAAAACAAAGTGATACCAGTTGAAAATTGTAGACATCCCAATGTCAATCGTCAATTGCCGATACTGTACAGATTAAAGACGGATGATTTAAAAATATTTACTCGTTTTGATTTACGTCCGTTTTAGTAATGCTTCATATTTCATGTGTCAACTTTCATGTTTAAAAGATGAGAGGAGGGTATAAATTTCCTCGTGAAACCTACTATTATCAATATAAATCAAATTCCACATTTATATTTTGTATTGTTGCACATTGCCCATTCCCCATTGTACATTTTTTTATTATTCCTTATGCTCTGATACTTTTTTATGAATTTGATATGATTCATTAAACTTGTAAAATTGAGGTGAGCAAAACAACAGAAACAAAAAAAAACTACATACACAATACACATTACACACTACACACGCTGTGTGGTTTGGGGTTTGGAAAACACCTTTTTGAGAACTTGTCTAATTAACATCCACACTCTCAATTCTCAACATCACTGTACACTGTAAATCCATAAAGACTGAAATGCCAATTCTATATCAGATTGTAGATTGTAACTAAGCATTCAATTTGGAGGTAAAAACACAGTTTTTCCTGATGTTTTACTTGAGCCATTTTATTAGTCAGTTGGAATATTGTGCACTGTTCGAACTGGAATTGGAATTGGAATAACGAACAGCGAACAGTGAACAAGTGAGAGCCTGAAGGGGGAGAGGCCTGAAAAGAAGAAGTCTGAGGTAGAGAAATGTATCTGTATTACATTGAGAAATAGGAAAAAGGTAAAAGAAGAACCCACATGTCATGTCATTAAAAGCATCAAGTGTATTACGCGTACCACAAAAGCTTCAGCTATACTACGTTATTCTAGCAAGTTGTGTCAAGCTGGATTAGACTTCATCAGACTTATAGGTACAGAATGCACAATGTACAAAGTATAATAGAAGAGAATGCAGTATACAGTATGTTTAGGGCATAATAATGAAGATGAGGCAGAGAGGAGAAAAGTGGGTTCATCAAGGCACGGATGACCATCGTGTTTCGCCGTGTCCATCATCGACATGGCAATTGTCGTCTTCATAGTTGTCTTTTAGATTCTTGATTCTTTGTATTTTGTATGCAATCACATTAAATTCACGCTGAAATACGTGTAATGTGCCAGTGGCGTGGTGACGAGAATCGGTCCGTAACCAACAACCCACCAATTCTGGGCAACAAGCAACAAGGAAAACAAAACTGCTAGAGACTAGAGACTAGAGACTAGAGAGAGAGGAGAAGCAAGAGGAAGAATGAGGAAAGGGGAAAGAAAAAAAAAGTGAGGAAAAAAAATATTATGGAGTAAGACAAATAACTAGTCAAAGTCACGCCCCCACGTGCACAATTTTTTTCATAGATATTTTATACCCTCTACTTTAATTTTTTTTCTACCAAAAGAGACCAGAGACCAGAGACGAGAAGAGGATGAATTTTTTTTGTCCTCTGCTCATCATTTAGGGATACGGACCTTTCTTCTTGTTTTTGCTCTTCTTCGTAAGTATTCCTCTTCCTTTTCGTGTTGGTCTTTTCCTTCTTTTGCGTTTTCATTGAAGACGAGTATTTTGGCGATTTTGGATGGATTCGGATGCCTTTCACACTCAATAAACTCACGTCAGGTTCGTTGGACGAACAAATCCACATCGGCATCCACATCCACATCCACATGAACAATTCCCCTCATCAACGGCCTGTACTATGAACTGTCTACAGTCTAGAGTCTAGAATCTAGAATCCAAAGTCTAAAGTATAGCGTAAAGTGTGTAGAGTGTCCACACGTAAATACATAATGATAGCACAAAGCAACTAATGGTATCATATCTACCTCATAACTGTAATTGTAATTTAGATGGCCAGTTTGTTGAATGTTGAATGGAATGGACGAAAATAGTGTAAAGTGTAAAGTATAAAGATATTATTTAGTCATGTTTAATGTCTGATGTATCACATAATCTTAAGTAGTGTAAAGGGTATAATGACTAATGACAGTAATAATAATAATAGTAATAATATCTACGTCAATAGTCAATATAAAGTATACAACCCATTTCTTATGTCTTGTATCTTGTGTCTAACTGTTCAAAAAAGTTGAATGCAAAAAACACACACACAGAATATATCTAGAATCTAGAATATATAATAGACTGTCCTGCTCCATTTTATACTTTATACTTTATGCTTTAAACTATCAACCATCAACCATCAAACATCACATTATACGAAATCAGAAATCAGATTGAACAAGCTTGTCTCACCTCACCTCATCTCATCACCATCATCAGCACGATCAATGATCATGATAATGTTCATGTTCATGTTCATGAGATGAGCAGTGATGACACTTTACTTTATAAAAACTTTTATGTTATTTGTGGTGTACAGATAGTAGGTATTAGATGTGTTATATTAGTATGAAGTTCTTACCTACACTGTACTCTATACTCAATAACCACCACAGTTGTTATTACTGACATAAGCAGTGTTTTCATTTATCATTTCTCAAATTCTCTCAATCACTGCAATCACTGCCCTGTCTGTACTTTCTGCACATGTGTTTCTGTACAATGTACGATGTACAAGTAATATAATGTATAAAGTATGCTAACAAGTAAGTATAATGTAATGCAATTACAATAAAAGAGTTAGAGCTGAACGACCGGCGAATGAACAACTAGAAGCCTATGACTACACCGTACTGTTTTTTGATGTAAACGTAATACTTTTACAAAAATATCAATCCAATCTCCAATCTCACCATCAGTCATCAGTGTCAATATCAAAACCATTATCAAGAATTTGAATTTTGAACTGGCATTGTATCCTTTGTAGATTGTAGATTGTAATTTGAGTTGTGACAGGTAGTTTTGCGGAAATTTCCTCATTTTCTTTTCTGGTCAATGTGCAAACTTGAACTTGATTTTTTTTTGTCTCAAGTCTCAACGTATGCTCACAAGATCAATGTGAATGACCATTAAATGTTCTACCTGATTCTGGTACTGATTCGTCCACGTATAGACAAACGACTTATGAATCCTATTTGAAAATTGAAAATTGTCATGTACTTACTTACTGTATACTGTACAGACAAAACAGGAGATGATTACTGCTTACAAAAAGGAGAGGTTTGATGGGTAAAAGAACCGTGTACAATTTACTGTGGACATGAAAGACGGCAAAAATCAAGAACCAGAAATAAAGAGGAAGCATTTCTTTTTAAATGACCAAATCCAACATTTTTCAACATTGATGTGGCTAGAGAATAGGATAATGGATAATGGATGATAGATAAAAGATAAAAGGGTAGGTATTTGAATTACAAATTGATTTGAATGTGCAAAAGTATCATCTATTTACTATATTTACACATGCTACTTGATGTACCTACACAAAAAGAATGTATAACCAAAGCAGAAAAGAGATTAGAACAATCATGCGGAAAATTATCAAGTACCGCGAGAGAGAGAGAGAGAGAGATTCAGACAGGCAAAGTAAAGGAAAGCATCAGAGGAGGCGAGATACTGATTTTTCTCTGTGTATTTTATACAGTGCATAGTACACAGGATAATGATAAAATTGACGGTGAATACCAAAGAAAGGAAAAAAAATTGAGAGGAAAAAAAAGGAAAGAGAACGAGCGGAGACTGCTTCCTCCTATTAACAATTTAACTGGGGTGCATTTTATATGCTTCAAATCAACACCTCTACTGCTACTGCTACTGCTTCTACTGTATTTACTACTGTACTAAATAAATATGTACTCTCAATTTGATATTGGATACCTCTGTACACTGTACATTGTACATTGTACATACCTTATAGTATATTGTACAGACTACACATTACACATCACAGAGAGATACAGATACAGCGTATCATTCATTATCATCATAAACAAAGTTCACACGTTCTCGCAGACTCATTCGTTCATATACCGTGTCATCCTGTTGTTGTTATTGTCGTCCCTTCTTTGATGGTATACATTGTGTTATTTTTATTGCTGTTATAGTTGCGGCGACTCCAAGACAAGGGAATGATATTATTATGAGGAATATCTATAAAATACAGAGAGAGCAGGTAGTCCTGTACTCTATACTTCTGTATTCCGTCTTTTATTTTCTCAAGTCAATGCTTATTGGCTATGGATGGTGATGGTGAAGAAAATCTCAAACACAAGTGATAAGAGGCACGTACAATGTACAATGTATGATGTAGGTATGATGCTCAATGCTCAAACAAGATTCCTTTACACACTGCTCTTTCTACATGGTGCATATCATATAATAGCTGTGATTTGATGTAATGTACTATAGTGTCCAAAACTAGTATTCAATACTCTATTCGTCATTCATCGACGGATATTTATTCTATACACATAATATATAATGTGCGTCTTGTTTCTCTGTGTGTGTGAATGAATTTTGATAAGAGGCGTTAATCATTAACTTTTAACTTCAGATGAAAAAGTATAATATAGGAGTCTCCTAGTTTATAAACATACCTGTATAGATATTATGCACAAAAACATACTTTTTTTAAGAGTAAGTTAAAACTTGGTACTGATTTTAAAAGAAATTAACAGTTTGTTTCTGGGTCTGGTATTAATTTACTTTTTTTTCTTCATCTTCAATCTTTTCCCAAGAAATCGTATTACGATATAATTACAGTTTTAAACAGTTATGATTTGCAATTTTTAAATTCTACATTGAACACATGCTTTTTAGAAGTATTTTTAATTCCGAGTTCCAAATTTTAAATCTAAAATTTACGGTGCTTTGTAAATTTTAAACTCTGAATGACATTGGCATTGACATTGACAATGAACGTTGAATAATCAGATATCGGAAATCGGACTAAATGCCAAATACTGAATGCATGTGTCATGTCATGATTTTGACTATGTACACATAGTCAAAATCATGCTTAAGCTTTAAACAAAAAAAAGACGGCGGCAAAGGGTTTCCACTTAAAGAGATGTAGAATAAACTGCAGTATGTAAAGTATAGCATTAAAAGTGTAGAGTGTAGAGCCTGTGTGTTACAGATATAAACATATTGAACAATGTACATGCGTCTGTGCATGGATTTAGCTGGCAAAAACGTCACTCCTTGTGAGGTTAGGAAAACATTAGTTTTTATTGGGATTTCCAAAGAGAGTCAGTCATGTGTGATGAATTAGAATCTTGTTACGCTATGGACAAAAACATGTGAGTTTTTTTCACACATGGTTCTCTCTCTCTTTCTCTCTCTCCATCCTCTCTTTCTCTGTCTTTCTCTTACCTCTTTAGAGAGATTGAATCTGCCTCATTTTTAGGGTAGCGCAAGCTGCCCTACTAGTCTGGACGGATCCGTCCGTCCGTCTGTCTGTCTGTTAACCCGATATCTGCGCATGCGCAAGCTATATAGTGAAACACATGTGCAGTATATTACATACGCATTACATATGCTATGCACATATGCTTATACGCACACATATATGTACATATATGAGTATGCATTTATATGGACAGTCACGTGACCCACGAGGGGGGGTGGGGGTCAAAAAAATCAAAATGTTCTTTTTGCATGTAAATGACATTGTAATGTCAAAATACGTGTGGCAAGGGGCCGTTCACGAGTTACGTGACCACGAGGGGGGGTGGGGGTCAAAAAAATCAAAAGAACTGAAACTTAAGTGATGCATGCTGCGCTACCCGCTCGCGATGAATATTTCATCATGCGAGTATTAAAATCGTGCTACGCGACGATTTAGATTTTTAGAGATAAAAGTCCACATTTATCTGTACACTGTGAAGAATACACTGTGCAGTGTACAATTGTAGAGGGAGGAGATGACACAAGAAGTGCTAACATGTCCCTGTCTGTATCTCAATCGTCGAGAACAGAACCCACAACACAACAGCAGTTGGAGGTAACAGAATCCTATAAGTTGGGCCACAACTCAATGCTCAATGCTCCATACTCCATATTCAATACACAGTACACAGCACGAGTGTCCCTTCTCATATCTTTCTTCAGCATACTTTTCTTTCTTCCTCCCTTCCGTCTCTTCGTGTTACCACAATATTCAAACCGCGGTACATGAGTAGGAAAACAGTGTACACTTTTCATCATCATCATCTTCATCACCATCATCACCACTACCACTCTTCTTCATCAGGAACGGAATATGTTCTTATTTTCTGGCTTCAGCATGCGGCTCCTTGTCTTTTACTTTGTCTTTGTGGCTGAGTTTCTATTCCCAATATGTACACGTTGTCAAGAAACCGAAAATAAACTTCCACACAGGTTACATGTTACATGATATAATATAATATGATATGATAAGCGTGTTTAAGTACCCTGTACATTTTGTGCATTGTACATTGTTCTTGCATTAATCCATTCATGAGTATGAATGAATGTCAATAGAACACGTAAAACTGTGGGTTGAAAGTTGAAACTAAGACAATATTATATCAAAAATACATGCAGAGAAACCTGGACTGGCTCTGAATTTTGAAGTCTATTGTACTGGTATAGTAACAACAAATATGTGTGTAGGGACAAGGAAAATTGTTGATTGTAGATTGTAGATTGTGGAGAGATGCAAAGGCATGTCATTTTGTATTGTGCATTGTGCACGCAAAGCATACCGCATCCAGTATAAAGCACACAAAATACAGAACACACGTCATTGATGTCTTTACATTGTGTATCATATCATATCATGTATCATTTTATCTATATCATATCACATCCTCATCACAAATAGGGCTTCTTTCATTAAAAGGAAACGCGGGGCTTTTATTACTTGTGATGTATCATCCTATCTTCTTTTGGTCTGTTTCTGTTATCTAATACTTTCTACGTTCTACTCCTGTTGTAAAATATACAGAATACAGAATACAGATAGCTTCACAATGAACAATATGCTCAGCGTACACTGTACAATGTACACATTTCATACCGACGGCTCTCTGCTATTGTTCATCCTCCATCTAAGTGCAATGTACAGATGGATGAAAAGATGAAGTGCGTCAAACGCATGAATGTAAAAATGGACCGTGTACATTTTGTATTTTTCTGAACTTGGTACAGAATACGGTCCAAACTCCATACTCCACAGTCCATATGGTAAATGACAGTGGGTACATCTCAATTACACAGATGGAATATGAAATACCTTGAGTCATGAAAGCATAAACAATGATAATTAATTCTTCTTAGGTTTTCCTGTAATTGCTGTTCACTCTTCATCCTCCGTCATCGTACGACTCTGTCATTTTAGATATAGATTCGTGCTAGTCACACAATAAATACACAATAAATATTATAACAATACAAGGAATCTTTAAAGTCGTTCATGTTTATGGCTTATACAATGCTAAATATTGTGTATTCGAATTATTTAACAAGTAAAACAATATAGTGGTGAAAAGTTATTTGATCAATTTAAAAAAATTCGGGGGGTTCTTCGGTGCTGAGTGCTGATGAAAGCATCTTTCTTTACACTAAGTATCAGTTGGATGAAACAGAAAATACCTACGCAATCACGCAAAATGCGTACATGATACATGTTTTATGACGATGGAGACTCACAACTACACAACTACATAATGTAGATGAGTTGGTAATTTGATCTAAAACAGTGGACGAAGCAAATTTAAATGATGAAACATGCACACAGCTGCGGAATATCTACAGTC
>JABASP010001588.1:0-27660 GCA_019776565.1 Sminthurinus signatus | reverse complement strand
CCAGGAAAGAATAAAGAAAGCTGATTCAGGATTTGATGGGTGCCGTCACCATTTTATTAGTACTAGTATTCGCCTTTCGTCAACTAGGTTTCACTCTCACGCTATTGAGTTTCCTCCATTTTACTCTAGACTCTAGAATCTAGAATCTAGACTCTGGACTTTTAATGTACATGAACTTTTTTCAGCGGCACTTTATTGAGCCGACGCTTCCTCACAGAAAGGAACTAGGGATAAAATTAGTTTTTTTTTTGCTAAAAATACATTTTATTACTGAGGGAGAAAAAGCTAAAGAGTGAATGACAGACGCGTTCCACATCTGCCCTCAGTTTATCTTCCCATCATTCTGTTCACAGTCTGTGTCTGGATGGTGGATTGTGGATTGGAATTGCAATAAAACTCGAGACGCGAGTGACACAAATGCATGAGGCAGGAAAATAAAATGAACAAAGTCCATAAAGAAAATATAGTCTACTGGATGGAAATGGCATGTTAAACTACATGCACGTGTATGTGCATACTTGTATTATTATTATGCACTACTGCCATGCATGTATGCATGGAAAGTATTTTGAGTTTTTGAGTCCAAAGTCCACAGTCCACAGTCCAAAGTACTTACATAATTCCTCTCATTCAATTTTATAATCCATATAGTAATACCAAGGGTTTTGACATTTATGTAAATTGCAACAAAATGAATGAATGGAGAATGGCTCAAATGAATTCGCGGTTGTTTGTACTTACTTACTTTTGGCAGAGGATCATAACATTATACAGCACAGAATACCTCGTATATTCTTCTTTCAATTTTTCACCATTAAAATTGTCATTTCTACTCATGTTCCTTCTCCTGCACACTTAGATACTTGCATTTGGTTTTGAGAGTCTAATCAACAAATGTGACGGGACGGGGTTTATCCCAAAGAGACGGCTGGATAATATTATTCTATCTATTTATTACTTCTAGTTTGATTTAGATTGAGATTGAGATTTGGTACAGATGTAAATAGTTTACAACTCTCTGTTAGTAAATGTACCGCAAAAAATAAATCCAGGAGTAAAACATAGTTACATCATACAGATTGCAGATATAACAGTAGAAAGACAGAAGGAAAGAAAGAAAGAAGCTAAACGATGTCATCGCAAACTGCATTATATTCTTTTTGTAGAATTGACAATCACATAAAAATGAAAAAAATAAATAAATAGTGACTGTGACTTGTTTGACTCTTGACTTTTGAGAGACGTGAAAGCCGACAAAATATCAACATCAACATGAACTCTTGGCGTGGTCCATCGCTTCTTCCTTCTGTCTCTCCCACAACCACCCTTATTCTCTGTCGGTTTCCTGATGCACGACTCTCTCTCTCTTGACAAACGCATCCTAAATCCTGAATCCTGAATGATATTCACGTGTGGGCAGTTAAATGAGGAATGAAAAATTCTATTTGAAACAGTTGCACTTGCAAATAAATGACTTTCAAAACAGCTTGTGACTCTCACTTTACATGAGACATCCCAAATCCGAACATTAACTTTCATTCAGTCATTCTCGACTCAAAACAGCTTTTAACAAGCAACAACGAACGTAAATTACCCCGCACGTCTAACATCCAACGTCAAACGTTTAATGTTATGTCTAACATGCAACTTGCAACATTCTGCACAGCACCAAAATAGACACAGATATTGTACATTGTGCACTTGCTATATTGCCTGTTCATACCTCTACATTCTACGTATAAGATGTAAGTTGTATACAGGTCTCTTGGTTTTTCGATCCGAAACGATTGACAAACTACAAAATGTCATTTTTATTGTCATCATATTCCTCACATGTTTTCGTTTTTCGGTACACATGCATGATACATACCTCGTAGATGTGAACTTTTCCCTACATTCATTCTTGACTCTTTAGTACCGTGGAAATAACATTTTTAGGAATTAGTTCACTAAAGTTTTGGCACACACATGTGTCACTTCCTCTTTTGTAAGTATATCCCAATCGACAATATACATTACTCTCTCACGTCATCTCTACTACGCGTGTACATTGTAAAAAGGTACATGCCAATTTTTATTTACATTTTTACTACCTTTTTGAAGACAAAACAAAACGTAGGAGCAATCAAATTTGAAACCAAGAATCAGTGAAAGTGAAACCAACTACTAAAAATAAAAGCAGAAAAATCCTTCTTTCTTTTTTAAAATCATGTGTGTGTGTGTGTGTGTGTGTGTTTTGTCTGTAGTGTTTATCCAAGTTTCTGTTTATGCAATGAATATTCAACGTTCAACATTCAATTTTAGTTGTTGGATTTTAAATTTTGTGCGTCATTCCTTAAATCCATAAATAATAGCATTCAGCAATCAGCGATGCTCTTATTGGGCATAGATTTACTTAATATGTCCATAAATAATGTTTATTACGAGACTCCAGTACAACATTATTCATGATATGAAACGCCATCGTCATCCTCATCCTCATGTCGTCGTCATATCTCACATCAACATTTTTGCATATGTACATTGTTCTAAGCTTCACAAGCTCACAACCCTCCAGACCAAAAAAGGAAGGATTCAAATTAAATCTACTCGCTACAGTTTCAACTCAAAGTCAAAGATTGCATAAACATGTGCAATGTACAACGTACATATCCATAGCAAACAATTGCAGATTTCCATGTCGTATTATTTTTATTTTTGACATTTGAGATTGAAAAAAGGGGAAAAGGTAGAGAGTAAGAGTCAATTTACGTCAAAATATTATTATAGTACACATTATACATGTAATAATAATACACTTGGAATTATCCTATAATGAATAGAATTAGTTCATGTTTGTTCATAATTATGCCTTGTGCATCTTGGGATAAGCTTACTAAAGACATGAACGTTTATGTACGTACAAGGAGAGCGAAATTGAATCAAACAACCTCGTTGCTTATTTATTATACTATTATGTACAAAAAAGATAATAGTTTGACCATTATAAATATTGCAATTGAAACCTGAGCTTTGTTCCTTGCGACTTGCGAGTAATTTTAAATTCAACGTGCGTACGCATGTACACATGTGTATTGTACAGGTACATTGTAGATTGTACATGAATTAGCAATATACGTAAACGTAAACGTAGGCAGTCTATATAGGAAAAGTAACTGACAGTATGAAAAATGAAAATGAATGAACGGCACCCTTTTTACTATTTCTTAGGGTTCTACGTCAAAAATGAGACGGACAAAGTTCAAAACTCAAAAGAGTATTTGAATGAGAAACGATCTAGTATCTACAGTCTACACAGTTAACATAATATGGATAATGGATATGACACGTTGTCTGTGCACTGTTCACTGTAAATTGTATATGTGTGTATATAGAAAGGAGCCTTGTATTGTCAAAATATGAATGGCATCCACATCATTTTTTTATTGCCATATGTACACACAGAGCCATAAGTTGAGAAAAATCCTTTATTGCTAAAATACCTGTTGACTTATGAGTATCGTTAGTATTATTACCATTATTACTATTACTAATATGACGGTGATATACTAAATACGATAAAGGCTCTTTCTTTGCCATTAGTCTTTCATTATGCGTATTGTGTACATTTTATATTGTACTTGTACACGATTAGTTAGTTAGCAGAGAAGGACTTTAAAACAAATTTTTTCCTTGATACATTATGTTTTACGTTACTAATATTATTATCATTATAATTATTAGTTGGTGAGTTAGTTAGCAAGTATGTGCTTTTTCCTGCAAAATTAATTTCCTGAGATCCCTGAGATTTATTTTTCCCGTTATGTTTATGCTTAAAAATTTTAAATTTTGAACTCGAGATTCACCATTTTCCTCAAAAAGTACGAGTGTTAGCAGGAGGCGCGAGTACAAATACAAATGACAGCCACATCCACATACCACATACCAAATACCATCAATGTTGTGAACACTTAATTACAAATCATGGTATAACAGATAATGAATTTCTCGCAATAAAATTAACATATTTTGATTGCTTTGGGCTGACTTGTGAAAAATCTTCTTCCTTATATCACCTCTTCTCCGCACATGTGGAAAATATTATGGTAAGCACAAGTTTACTTTATTTTAACTTGGGTTTACATGAAATTGTTCCTCATTTTTCTTTATTATTTTTACAAGTAAATATCTAAAAATTAAAAAGAGGGCTTCTTTTTAAGGATAATATGTACTAATTTAAAAAATGTCATAAATATAAAAGACAATTATAGTATTTGAGTGATAATAATGACAATACTACAGCTACGGCGAGTTATAATTCTAGACAGTTTTTTGACGTTTTTAACTCGGCTAAAGATTGTGTAACAAAAACAAGTGACATCTCATTTCCAATTTCCAATTCCAATTTTCATTTCTATACCATTCTTTTCTTCTTTTCTATCAACATATGCCATATGCTTTTCCATCTAAATGTATTGAGTTCAATTTGTATAATGTTCAAGATTCTACATTCTACAGTGGCACAAATACATATATATACAAATAGCAGCCTGTTCAACGTCTGCCTGAAAGGTGAACAGTGAAGAGTAAGGAGAGAAGAAAATAAATTCAGACTCCAGCTGTAAATCTCAAATGGATACAACAAGACATTCACATTCCCATTCACACACGTGTCACATCTTGTATCTTTAGAGAAATCTCCTAGATCCAAATCTAGAAAGATCATCTACAATAACAATATAGACACGGGTCGAAGATAGATAGATGGATAGATACTTTACTACCATGTACCATGTACCATACACTATGGTTAAAAGTCCAATGAATTTAACTCTTTCCTTCCGTTCTATGCTATTCTATTGTATTGTGTTCTTCCTTTATGTACGCAGAACAAGAACACAAGGTTGGCATACATAGATACGTCATAGGAGTGGTGAATGAATTCTACTGCCTCACAATATACATACATATAGACAACAACACTCAGATTTGAATTTGGACTTGGAACATTTGCCATCTTCTTGATGATATGACATTACACAAGCAATACTGTACAAGCGGTATATATGTATGTGTACCATTTGGCATTTGGCATTCAGTAAAATCAACAAATAACAATCAGTTGGAAGTTGGAAGACTCGTGGAAAGTACAAGATATAAGAGTACAAGAGTACGAGAGTACAAGAGCGAGTCCCAGTTGACAGACATTACACGGAACACGGGAACACGGAACCTATCTACTTTACGACTTATTTGTATACATGCACTTCCTCTCTTTCTCTCTTTTAAAAAATAAAAGTAAAACTCACACAGTACAACTCTATGTACAACTTTTGAGGAACACACACGACGCGTCTTGTGCCTTGTTTTCCGGTAATCGCTAATGTTATTCTGCACATACAAGAGTCTACTTTCTTTATGGTAAATGGTAAAGTTTTTCAAAGAAATATTTGTATACATTCATTGCCTCTAGCCTACTGGATTCGTTAGGATTAGGATTAGCATTAGCCTAGTTTTTCGAGGTACAGAGTTTGGTACACAGTACACACACATGTGGTAGGAATTAAATTAATTATTGATTTAAACTATTTAATATATATCCTCATATATATATTTCCAAGTTTGTTTCAAGTCTCAAGCTGAACTTTTACTTGAACTAAATAATTTAATTTAATCCAAGTTTTTATACCGTCAAAAATACTGGAGAAAATTGAAAGTATATTACCACTTGAATGAAGTTAGTTGAAATTCAAAAACATATTATTACCCATATTTTCATTACTGGTAATTAATTGCTCGAAACTTGACGACATGGTTACGATTAAATTACTTGTCAAGTACCGAGAATTCCACATCAAAAGCTAAAGCTGAAGAACAAGGGAAGAATTGAAACAAATTCGTTTCTGAAAAATCCAATTTTGTTCCTATTATTATTATTATTATTCCACAAATTAGGATTTATTGTGGTGTATGATGTATGATTTATATTATATGTAAAATGTATATGTGTTTCTGTTTTATTTTGAACAAACATGGCAAATTTTCATTGTTAAGGACTAAGGACACATGTGTGTGTTTTTCCGCAAATTGGTAGGAATTTCAATATCATCAAAAGCGAGTAAACATTAAATTAAATCCTAGAAAAGAGACAGAAAGTCGAGTACCGAGTACCGAGTTCCAGTACTGAGGATAACGAGTTGACTCATAATAATTCATAATGATCCTCGTTATTGTTATTGTTATTGTGTCATGTGTACTTTCAACGTGACATTACTGAGCCCTTGAGCTACTAGGACGCTCCAAAGCATCTTACAACAAATAGTAATGCGGAATCTGCGCAAAGTCCTGATTCATGAGAAGCCAAGATACATAAAATAGCAAAACATTTTGATGTATTATCATTCTACTACAGAAGAAGATACAAATTGACATTTAATTTACAATCCAAATTTGCACGTAACATTAATCCTATTCCTCAAAGGATTTTATATTATGTATTATGTACAATTAGTTTACTATGAAAATTAGCTATAATTTGAAGCGAGATCATTGAGTTACTTTCATGTAATATTTATTATACATTTTCATATTTAATGTCGATTTTAGCAAGTAATCTACATTTTACACTCTTATCACTAGAGTTTTGAATACTTTTTGATGAAAAAAAGGTATAATTTGGAAGGTACAAAATTACTACAGCTACTATTCACAAGCTTGAATAAAATGAAATAGTAACAGCCTTGCAATGCGCATAATGCCACAGAAATTCGAGATGCGAATCTTTATACTGGGAATGACGTTCATCCTTTTGCTTTTTGCAAAGAGAATACAGAAAATGGCATACAGCATACGCCAACATTTTCCTATGTAGTGTAAATATCTTCTAGGAATGTGAAACTAGATTTTAGCTTTTAGCCTTCCTTCTTTCTTTCTTTCTTTCTACGCAGAGGAAATTGACACACGCCATGGTAACAATATTATGTATTATGTTACTATAGCGTGTTCTACTTGTACTACTCCAGGCCTAATACATCATTGATTTTTAACTAAAATTTCTAGAAATTGAATACTGTATGTGAATCGGGATTCTAGATCTCTGGATGTAGACGCTAATATTTTGCAGAGGAAAAATATTCTAGAGATCAAACCAAAACAAAACACAACAAAACAGTAGACATTGAATAAAAGTAGGAATCAATCTATCTATCTTCCATGGCTTCCATTTTCCTGTTTTCTTGGAAATTTTCTCGGATTCCCTTTCAAATTGACACACATAATGCATGCCAGGACTACACATTATTTATTCACAAGCATTTCCTATACTCCTATTCCAGAAGGACAAATTCTCCCACGGTAATAATGAATTTTGAGAAAGAGAATGGATAATGCTTTCAAATCTAATGGTTTCTACGAAAAAAAAAACGAAATGGAAAATATAAACAATAATACATAATACAAAATACAAAACCCACACCACCTATAGACTATACAATTTACAATATACACTAGATCTAGACAGGGGATTACGGTATAAGAATTACTGAGAAAATACACAGAGTACTCACTGGATCTACTACTACGTATACTACGTATTAGCTTCGAATTTAAAGAATACAGATTGAGACTTTTCTCTCTCCCTCGTCAATTTGTCTCACGCAGATCACTAATGTGAAAAAACCAATATGCAATGTGCTTTTTACATGCTTTGAAAAAAAAGTTTGAGAATATTAAATATGAAATTTCCTGGAATCATTAATAGACCAGCTCGGATGGGTAGCAGGGCTGAATATGAGAATATATGTAACATGACAAATGAAGATGGCAAATCCAATAAAAGTATATGTTTCATTTTATGCTGTAAGACTACGGCTCGTGTGTATACTCTACACTCGTAACCGACAAACCTTAGAATTAAATGAAAAGCAACTCTTGTGAAAATCCCAAGCGCAGCGCGCCACCTATGAAGCGAAAGTCAAAGTGAGAGGTTTACCTGTGTGAAGTATGAGGGCAGCACACACCGCTGGTCGTCCAATCGACTGTTTTGTAACCGTTCCAAAAGCTCGAACAAGTCATGGCTCGCTCCCTAAAAATAAATAAAAAGAAACAAAGGAAATGGATAAAAGTTTTTCTCATTAATTATTCAAAATATTGTACATTTATATCATACATTATTCACAGGATTTGCCTTGTACGATTTGTAAAACGACAAGCAACGCATAAATCCAAATCCAAGTTTCTAAAGCCCATAAATCCAAATCTATAGTCCAAAAATACTTTTCTCCCTCCTTGAAATTCAAGTAGTTTGAGAAGTTGGAGAATACTTGGAAAACTTTGATGCTTCAAACTTTTTTTCCATTCCATATTCAATACTCCATACTCTACACTTGTACTTTTACAATACAGATAATGATAATACAAAAGTGACTAGATGGATTGGTTTGGATTTTACCACACATAACAGAAAATCTTAACCATGTACATGTAAAAGTGTAAACGACATGACAAATCAAATATTGAAACAACATGAAAGTTGATTTTGACTTTGACTTTGTACTTGTTCAGATTACAGGTAGAAAGTAGGAGGGAAAATGTCGTTAAAAATGTATTATGCACAAGGTACGATAATGTCATCATGCTTTTCCTAGAGTCCCAACTATTGCTTTTATGTTTGTTCTTATTGTTCTTATTCTTGTTCTTATCGCATAAATGCATTCATGTATTTGTATTATCACAGTTTTTCTACAGTTTTCCAATTTCCCCAATACATACAACGATATTCAAAAATCGAAACCCAAAAAAACCAAAGGCAATATAATCCATAGAACTCATGTACATAATCAGAGCCAAGAAAACGAAAGAAAAATGACAGCTTTTTATTCTCTCTCTCTTTCTTTCTTTCAGTGACTTTTTCTTCCACTTACTCTACTCACTACCAGCATAGCAAATACTCAACTTGACACACAACTAGTATGTAGCAAACTCTAGACGCTAAAGTGAAAGTCTCCCTCTTTTCCTCTCTAAGCCTTTGTACACGTCTTTGATGCTGTCTGTGGGCTTTCTTGTACATAGAATCTAGAATCTAGGTTCTTCTAGGTTCTAGGTTGGCTTTGAATTTCGAACTTGAACTCAATTCAAAATACCTATTTGACTTTGATGTTGATGCTGGTGACGAAAGAAAAGGCTTTATGCTCACTTTGTGCACCAGGAAAGAATAAAGAAAGCTGATTCAGGATTTGATGGGTGCCGTCACCATTTTATTAGTACTAGTATTCGCCTTTCGTCAACTAGGTTTCACTCTCACGCTATTGAGTTTCCTCCATTTTACTCTAGACTCTAGAATCTAGAATCTAGACTCTGGACTTTTAATGTACATGAACTTTTTTCAGCGGCACTTTATTGAGCCGACGCTTCCTCACAGAAAGGAACTAGGGATAAAATTAGTTTTTTTTTTGCTAAAAATACATTTTATTACTGAGGGAGAAAAAGCTAAAGAGTGAATGACAGACGCGTTCCACATCTGCCCTCAGTTTATCTTCCCATCATTCTGTTCACAGTCTGTGTCTGGATGGTGGATTGTGGATTGGAATTGCAATAAAACTCGAGACGCGAGTGACACAAATGCATGAGGCAGGAAAATAAAATGAACAAAGTCCATAAAGAAAATATAGTCTACTGGATGGAAATGGCATGTTAAACTACATGCACGTGTATGTGCATACTTGTATTATTATTATGCACTACTGCCATGCATGTATGCATGGAAAGTATTTTGAGTTTTTGAGTCCAAAGTCCACAGTCCACAGTCCAAAGTACTTACATAATTCCTCTCATTCAATTTTATAATCCATATAGTAATACCAAGGGTTTTGACATTTATGTAAATTGCAACAAAATGAATGAATGGAGAATGGCTCAAATGAATTCGCGGTTGTTTGTACTTACTTACTTTTGGCAGAGGATCATAACATTATACAGCACAGAATACCTCGTATATTCTTCTTTCAATTTTTCACCATTAAAATTGTCATTTCTACTCATGTTCCTTCTCCTGCACACTTAGATACTTGCATTTGGTTTTGAGAGTCTAATCAACAAATGTGACGGGACGGGGTTTATCCCAAAGAGACGGCTGGATAATATTATTCTATCTATTTATTACTTCTAGTTTGATTTAGATTGAGATTGAGATTTGGTACAGATGTAAATAGTTTACAACTCTCTGTTAGTAAATGTACCGCAAAAAATAAATCCAGGAGTAAAACATAGTTACATCATACAGATTGCAGATATAACAGTAGAAAGACAGAAGGAAAGAAAGAAAGAAGCTAAACGATGTCATCGCAAACTGCATTATATTCTTTTTGTAGAATTGACAATCACATAAAAATGAAAAAAATAAATAAATAGTGACTGTGACTTGTTTGACTCTTGACTTTTGAGAGACGTGAAAGCCGACAAAATATCAACATCAACATGAACTCTTGGCGTGGTCCATCGCTTCTTCCTTCTGTCTCTCCCACAACCACCCTTATTCTCTGTCGGTTTCCTGATGCACGACTCTCTCTCTCTTGACAAACGCATCCTAAATCCTGAATCCTGAATGATATTCACGTGTGGGCAGTTAAATGAGGAATGAAAAATTCTATTTGAAACAGTTGCACTTGCAAATAAATGACTTTCAAAACAGCTTGTGACTCTCACTTTACATGAGACATCCCAAATCCGAACATTAACTTTCATTCAGTCATTCTCGACTCAAAACAGCTTTTAACAAGCAACAACGAACGTAAATTACCCCGCACGTCTAACATCCAACGTCAAACGTTTAATGTTATGTCTAACATGCAACTTGCAACATTCTGCACAGCACCAAAATAGACACAGATATTGTACATTGTGCACTTGCTATATTGCCTGTTCATACCTCTACATTCTACGTATAAGATGTAAGTTGTATACAGGTCTCTTGGTTTTTCGATCCGAAACGATTGACAAACTACAAAATGTCATTTTTATTGTCATCATATTCCTCACATGTTTTCGTTTTTCGGTACACATGCATGATACATACCTCGTAGATGTGAACTTTTCCCTACATTCATTCTTGACTCTTTAGTACCGTGGAAATAACATTTTTAGGAATTAGTTCACTAAAGTTTTGGCACACACATGTGTCACTTCCTCTTTTGTAAGTATATCCCAATCGACAATATACATTACTCTCTCACGTCATCTCTACTACGCGTGTACATTGTAAAAAGGTACATGCCAATTTTTATTTACATTTTTACTACCTTTTTGAAGACAAAACAAAACGTAGGAGCAATCAAATTTGAAACCAAGAATCAGTGAAAGTGAAACCAACTACTAAAAATAAAAGCAGAAAAATCCTTCTTTCTTTTTTAAAATCATGTGTGTGTGTGTGTGTGTGTGTGTTTTGTCTGTAGTGTTTATCCAAGTTTCTGTTTATGCAATGAATATTCAACGTTCAACATTCAATTTTAGTTGTTGGATTTTAAATTTTGTGCGTCATTCCTTAAATCCATAAATAATAGCATTCAGCAATCAGCGATGCTCTTATTGGGCATAGATTTACTTAATATGTCCATAAATAATGTTTATTACGAGACTCCAGTACAACATTATTCATGATATGAAACGCCATCGTCATCCTCATCCTCATGTCGTCGTCATATCTCACATCAACATTTTTGCATATGTACATTGTTCTAAGCTTCACAAGCTCACAACCCTCCAGACCAAAAAAGGAAGGATTCAAATTAAATCTACTCGCTACAGTTTCAACTCAAAGTCAAAGATTGCATAAACATGTGCAATGTACAACGTACATATCCATAGCAAACAATTGCAGATTTCCATGTCGTATTATTTTTATTTTTGACATTTGAGATTGAAAAAAGGGGAAAAGGTAGAGAGTAAGAGTCAATTTACGTCAAAATATTATTATAGTACACATTATACATGTAATAATAATACACTTGGAATTATCCTATAATGAATAGAATTAGTTCATGTTTGTTCATAATTATGCCTTGTGCATCTTGGGATAAGCTTACTAAAGACATGAACGTTTATGTACGTACAAGGAGAGCGAAATTGAATCAAACAACCTCGTTGCTTATTTATTATACTATTATGTACAAAAAAGATAATAGTTTGACCATTATAAATATTGCAATTGAAACCTGAGCTTTGTTCCTTGCGACTTGCGAGTAATTTTAAATTCAACGTGCGTACGCATGTACACATGTGTATTGTACAGGTACATTGTAGATTGTACATGAATTAGCAATATACGTAAACGTAAACGTAGGCAGTCTATATAGGAAAAGTAACTGACAGTATGAAAAATGAAAATGAATGAACGGCACCCTTTTTACTATTTCTTAGGGTTCTACGTCAAAAATGAGACGGACAAAGTTCAAAACTCAAAAGAGTATTTGAATGAGAAACGATCTAGTATCTACAGTCTACACAGTTAACATAATATGGATAATGGATATGACACGTTGTCTGTGCACTGTTCACTGTAAATTGTATATGTGTGTATATAGAAAGGAGCCTTGTATTGTCAAAATATGAATGGCATCCACATCATTTTTTTATTGCCATATGTACACACAGAGCCATAAGTTGAGAAAAATCCTTTATTGCTAAAATACCTGTTGACTTATGAGTATCGTTAGTATTATTACCATTATTACTATTACTAATATGACGGTGATATACTAAATACGATAAAGGCTCTTTCTTTGCCATTAGTCTTTCATTATGCGTATTGTGTACATTTTATATTGTACTTGTACACGATTAGTTAGTTAGCAGAGAAGGACTTTAAAACAAATTTTTTCCTTGATACATTATGTTTTACGTTACTAATATTATTATCATTATAATTATTAGTTGGTGAGTTAGTTAGCAAGTATGTGCTTTTTCCTGCAAAATTAATTTCCTGAGATCCCTGAGATTTATTTTTCCCGTTATGTTTATGCTTAAAAATTTTAAATTTTGAACTCGAGATTCACCATTTTCCTCAAAAAGTACGAGTGTTAGCAGGAGGCGCGAGTACAAATACAAATGACAGCCACATCCACATACCACATACCAAATACCATCAATGTTGTGAACACTTAATTACAAATCATGGTATAACAGATAATGAATTTCTCGCAATAAAATTAACATATTTTGATTGCTTTGGGCTGACTTGTGAAAAATCTTCTTCCTTATATCACCTCTTCTCCGCACATGTGGAAAATATTATGGTAAGCACAAGTTTACTTTATTTTAACTTGGGTTTACATGAAATTGTTCCTCATTTTTCTTTATTATTTTTACAAGTAAATATCTAAAAATTAAAAAGAGGGCTTCTTTTTAAGGATAATATGTACTAATTTAAAAAATGTCATAAATATAAAAGACAATTATAGTATTTGAGTGATAATAATGACAATACTACAGCTACGGCGAGTTATAATTCTAGACAGTTTTTTGACGTTTTTAACTCGGCTAAAGATTGTGTAACAAAAACAAGTGACATCTCATTTCCAATTTCCAATTCCAATTTTCATTTCTATACCATTCTTTTCTTCTTTTCTATCAACATATGCCATATGCTTTTCCATCTAAATGTATTGAGTTCAATTTGTATAATGTTCAAGATTCTACATTCTACAGTGGCACAAATACATATATATACAAATAGCAGCCTGTTCAACGTCTGCCTGAAAGGTGAACAGTGAAGAGTAAGGAGAGAAGAAAATAAATTCAGACTCCAGCTGTAAATCTCAAATGGATACAACAAGACATTCACATTCCCATTCACACACGTGTCACATCTTGTATCTTTAGAGAAATCTCCTAGATCCAAATCTAGAAAGATCATCTACAATAACAATATAGACACGGGTCGAAGATAGATAGATGGATAGATACTTTACTACCATGTACCATGTACCATACACTATGGTTAAAAGTCCAATGAATTTAACTCTTTCCTTCCGTTCTATGCTATTCTATTGTATTGTGTTCTTCCTTTATGTACGCAGAACAAGAACACAAGGTTGGCATACATAGATACGTCATAGGAGTGGTGAATGAATTCTACTGCCTCACAATATACATACATATAGACAACAACACTCAGATTTGAATTTGGACTTGGAACATTTGCCATCTTCTTGATGATATGACATTACACAAGCAATACTGTACAAGCGGTATATATGTATGTGTACCATTTGGCATTTGGCATTCAGTAAAATCAACAAATAACAATCAGTTGGAAGTTGGAAGACTCGTGGAAAGTACAAGATATAAGAGTACAAGAGTACGAGAGTACAAGAGCGAGTCCCAGTTGACAGACATTACACGGAACACGGGAACACGGAACCTATCTACTTTACGACTTATTTGTATACATGCACTTCCTCTCTTTCTCTCTTTTAAAAAATAAAAGTAAAACTCACACAGTACAACTCTATGTACAACTTTTGAGGAACACACACGACGCGTCTTGTGCCTTGTTTTCCGGTAATCGCTAATGTTATTCTGCACATACAAGAGTCTACTTTCTTTATGGTAAATGGTAAAGTTTTTCAAAGAAATATTTGTATACATTCATTGCCTCTAGCCTACTGGATTCGTTAGGATTAGGATTAGCATTAGCCTAGTTTTTCGAGGTACAGAGTTTGGTACACAGTACACACACATGTGGTAGGAATTAAATTAATTATTGATTTAAACTATTTAATATATATCCTCATATATATATTTCCAAGTTTGTTTCAAGTCTCAAGCTGAACTTTTACTTGAACTAAATAATTTAATTTAATCCAAGTTTTTATACCGTCAAAAATACTGGAGAAAATTGAAAGTATATTACCACTTGAATGAAGTTAGTTGAAATTCAAAAACATATTATTACCCATATTTTCATTACTGGTAATTAATTGCTCGAAACTTGACGACATGGTTACGATTAAATTACTTGTCAAGTACCGAGAATTCCACATCAAAAGCTAAAGCTGAAGAACAAGGGAAGAATTGAAACAAATTCGTTTCTGAAAAATCCAATTTTGTTCCTATTATTATTATTATTATTCCACAAATTAGGATTTATTGTGGTGTATGATGTATGATTTATATTATATGTAAAATGTATATGTGTTTCTGTTTTATTTTGAACAAACATGGCAAATTTTCATTGTTAAGGACTAAGGACACATGTGTGTGTTTTTCCGCAAATTGGTAGGAATTTCAATATCATCAAAAGCGAGTAAACATTAAATTAAATCCTAGAAAAGAGACAGAAAGTCGAGTACCGAGTACCGAGTTCCAGTACTGAGGATAACGAGTTGACTCATAATAATTCATAATGATCCTCGTTATTGTTATTGTTATTGTGTCATGTGTACTTTCAACGTGACATTACTGAGCCCTTGAGCTACTAGGACGCTCCAAAGCATCTTACAACAAATAGTAATGCGGAATCTGCGCAAAGTCCTGATTCATGAGAAGCCAAGATACATAAAATAGCAAAACATTTTGATGTATTATCATTCTACTACAGAAGAAGATACAAATTGACATTTAATTTACAATCCAAATTTGCACGTAACATTAATCCTATTCCTCAAAGGATTTTATATTATGTATTATGTACAATTAGTTTACTATGAAAATTAGCTATAATTTGAAGCGAGATCATTGAGTTACTTTCATGTAATATTTATTATACATTTTCATATTTAATGTCGATTTTAGCAAGTAATCTACATTTTACACTCTTATCACTAGAGTTTTGAATACTTTTTGATGAAAAAAAGGTATAATTTGGAAGGTACAAAATTACTACAGCTACTATTCACAAGCTTGAATAAAATGAAATAGTAACAGCCTTGCAATGCGCATAATGCCACAGAAATTCGAGATGCGAATCTTTATACTGGGAATGACGTTCATCCTTTTGCTTTTTGCAAAGAGAATACAGAAAATGGCATACAGCATACGCCAACATTTTCCTATGTAGTGTAAATATCTTCTAGGAATGTGAAACTAGATTTTAGCTTTTAGCCTTCCTTCTTTCTTTCTTTCTTTCTACGCAGAGGAAATTGACACACGCCATGGTAACAATATTATGTATTATGTTACTATAGCGTGTTCTACTTGTACTACTCCAGGCCTAATACATCATTGATTTTTAACTAAAATTTCTAGAAATTGAATACTGTATGTGAATCGGGATTCTAGATCTCTGGATGTAGACGCTAATATTTTGCAGAGGAAAAATATTCTAGAGATCAAACCAAAACAAAACACAACAAAACAGTAGACATTGAATAAAAGTAGGAATCAATCTATCTATCTTCCATGGCTTCCATTTTCCTGTTTTCTTGGAAATTTTCTCGGATTCCCTTTCAAATTGACACACATAATGCATGCCAGGACTACACATTATTTATTCACAAGCATTTCCTATACTCCTATTCCAGAAGGACAAATTCTCCCACGGTAATAATGAATTTTGAGAAAGAGAATGGATAATGCTTTCAAATCTAATGGTTTCTACGAAAAAAAAAACGAAATGGAAAATATAAACAATAATACATAATACAAAATACAAAACCCACACCACCTATAGACTATACAATTTACAATATACACTAGATCTAGACAGGGGATTACGGTATAAGAATTACTGAGAAAATACACAGAGTACTCACTGGATCTACTACTACGTATACTACGTATTAGCTTCGAATTTAAAGAATACAGATTGAGACTTTTCTCTCTCCCTCGTCAATTTGTCTCACGCAGATCACTAATGTGAAAAAACCAATATGCAATGTGCTTTTTACATGCTTTGAAAAAAAAGTTTGAGAATATTAAATATGAAATTTCCTGGAATCATTAATAGACCAGCTCGGATGGGTAGCAGGGCTGAATATGAGAATATATGTAACATGACAAATGAAGATGGCAAATCCAATAAAAGTATATGTTTCATTTTATGCTGTAAGACTACGGCTCGTGTGTATACTCTACACTCGTAACCGACAAACCTTAGAATTAAATGAAAAGCAACTCTTGTGAAAATCCCAAGCGCAGCGCGCCACCTATGAAGCGAAAGTCAAAGTGAGAGGTTTACCTGTGTGAAGTATGAGGGCAGCACACACCGCTGGTCGTCCAATCGACTGTTTTGTAACCGTTCCAAAAGCTCGAACAAGTCATGGCTCGCTCCCTAAAAATAAATAAAAAGAAACAAAGGAAATGGATAAAAGTTTTTCTCATTAATTATTCAAAATATTGTACATTTATATCATACATTATTCACAGGATTTGCCTTGTACGATTTGTAAAACGACAAGCAACGCATAAATCCAAATCCAAGTTTCTAAAGCCCATAAATCCAAATCTATAGTCCAAAAATACTTTTCTCCCTCCTTGAAATTCAAGTAGTTTGAGAAGTTGGAGAATACTTGGAAAACTTTGATGCTTCAAACTTTTTTTCCATTCCATATTCAATACTCCATACTCTACACTTGTACTTTTACAATACAGATAATGATAATACAAAAGTGACTAGATGGATTGGTTTGGATTTTACCACACATAACAGAAAATCTTAACCATGTACATGTAAAAGTGTAAACGACATGACAAATCAAATATTGAAACAACATGAAAGTTGATTTTGACTTTGACTTTGTACTTGTTCAGATTACAGGTAGAAAGTAGGAGGGAAAATGTCGTTAAAAATGTATTATGCACAAGGTACGATAATGTCATCATGCTTTTCCTAGAGTCCCAACTATTGCTTTTATGTTTGTTCTTATTGTTCTTATTCTTGTTCTTATCGCATAAATGCATTCATGTATTTGTATTATCACAGTTTTTCTACAGTTTTCCAATTTCCCCAATACATACAACGATATTCAAAAATCGAAACCCAAAAAAACCAAAGGCAATATAATCCATAGAACTCATGTACATAATCAGAGCCAAGAAAACGAAAGAAAAATGACAGCTTTTTATTCTCTCTCTCTTTCTTTCTTTCAGTGACTTTTTCTTCCACTTACTCTACTCACTACCAGCATAGCAAATACTCAACTTGACACACAACTAGTATGTAGCAAACTCTAGACGCTAAAGTGAAAGTCTCCCTCTTTTCCTCTCTAAGCCTTTGTACACGTCTTTGATGCTGTCTGTGGGCTTTCTTGTACATAGAATCTAGAATCTAGGTTCTTCTAGGTTCTAGGTTGGCTTTGAATTTCGAACTTGAACTCAATTCAAAATACCTATTTGACTTTGATGTTGATGCTGGTGACGAAAGAAAAGGCTTTATGCTCACTTTGTGCACCAGGAAAGAATAAAGAAAGCTGATTCAGGATTTGATGGGTGCCGTCACCATTTTATTAGTACTAGTATTCGCCTTTCGTCAACTAGGTTTCACTCTCACGCTATTGAGTTTCCTCCATTTTACTCTAGACTCTAGAATCTAGAATCTAGACTCTGGACTTTTAATGTACATGAACTTTTTTCAGCGGCACTTTATTGAGCCGACGCTTCCTCACAGAAAGGAACTAGGGATAAAATTAGTTTTTTTTTTGCTAAAAATACATTTTATTACTGAGGGAGAAAAAGCTAAAGAGTGAATGACAGACGCGTTCCACATCTGCCCTCAGTTTATCTTCCCATCATTCTGTTCACAGTCTGTGTCTGGATGGTGGATTGTGGATTGGAATTGCAATAAAACTCGAGACGCGAGTGACACAAATGCATGAGGCAGGAAAATAAAATGAACAAAGTCCATAAAGAAAATATAGTCTACTGGATGGAAATGGCATGTTAAACTACATGCACGTGTATGTGCATACTTGTATTATTATTATGCACTACTGCCATGCATGTATGCATGGAAAGTATTTTGAGTTTTTGAGTCCAAAGTCCACAGTCCACAGTCCAAAGTACTTACATAATTCCTCTCATTCAATTTTATAATCCATATAGTAATACCAAGGGTTTTGACATTTATGTAAATTGCAACAAAATGAATGAATGGAGAATGGCTCAAATGAATTCGCGGTTGTTTGTACTTACTTACTTTTGGCAGAGGATCATAACATTATACAGCACAGAATACCTCGTATATTCTTCTTTCAATTTTTCACCATTAAAATTGTCATTTCTACTCATGTTCCTTCTCCTGCACACTTAGATACTTGCATTTGGTTTTGAGAGTCTAATCAACAAATGTGACGGGACGGGGTTTATCCCAAAGAGACGGCTGGATAATATTATTCTATCTATTTATTACTTCTAGTTTGATTTAGATTGAGATTGAGATTTGGTACAGATGTAAATAGTTTACAACTCTCTGTTAGTAAATGTACCGCAAAAAATAAATCCAGGAGTAAAACATAGTTACATCATACAGATTGCAGATATAACAGTAGAAAGACAGAAGGAAAGAAAGAAAGAAGCTAAACGATGTCATCGCAAACTGCATTATATTCTTTTTGTAGAATTGACAATCACATAAAAATGAAAAAAATAAATAAATAGTGACTGTGACTTGTTTGACTCTTGACTTTTGAGAGACGTGAAAGCCGACAAAATATCAACATCAACATGAACTCTTGGCGTGGTCCATCGCTTCTTCCTTCTGTCTCTCCCACAACCACCCTTATTCTCTGTCGGTTTCCTGATGCACGACTCTCTCTCTCTTGACAAACGCATCCTAAATCCTGAATCCTGAATGATATTCACGTGTGGGCAGTTAAATGAGGAATGAAAAATTCTATTTGAAACAGTTGCACTTGCAAATAAATGACTTTCAAAACAGCTTGTGACTCTCACTTTACATGAGACATCCCAAATCCGAACATTAACTTTCATTCAGTCATTCTCGACTCAAAACAGCTTTTAACAAGCAACAACGAACGTAAATTACCCCGCACGTCTAACATCCAACGTCAAACGTTTAATGTTATGTCTAACATGCAACTTGCAACATTCTGCACAGCACCAAAATAGACACAGATATTGTACATTGTGCACTTGCTATATTGCCTGTTCATACCTCTACATTCTACGTATAAGATGTAAGTTGTATACAGGTCTCTTGGTTTTTCGATCCGAAACGATTGACAAACTACAAAATGTCATTTTTATTGTCATCATATTCCTCACATGTTTTCGTTTTTCGGTACACATGCATGATACATACCTCGTAGATGTGAACTTTTCCCTACATTCATTCTTGACTCTTTAGTACCGTGGAAATAACATTTTTAGGAATTAGTTCACTAAAGTTTTGGCACACACATGTGTCACTTCCTCTTTTGTAAGTATATCCCAATCGACAATATACATTACTCTCTCACGTCATCTCTACTACGCGTGTACATTGTAAAAAGGTACATGCCAATTTTTATTTACATTTTTACTACCTTTTTGAAGACAAAACAAAACGTAGGAGCAATCAAATTTGAAACCAAGAATCAGTGAAAGTGAAACCAACTACTAAAAATAAAAGCAGAAAAATCCTTCTTTCTTTTTTAAAATCATGTGTGTGTGTGTGTGTGTGTGTGTTTTGTCTGTAGTGTTTATCCAAGTTTCTGTTTATGCAATGAATATTCAACGTTCAACATTCAATTTTAGTTGTTGGATTTTAAATTTTGTGCGTCATTCCTTAAATCCATAAATAATAGCATTCAGCAATCAGCGATGCTCTTATTGGGCATAGATTTACTTAATATGTCCATAAATAATGTTTATTACGAGACTCCAGTACAACATTATTCATGATATGAAACGCCATCGTCATCCTCATCCTCATGTCGTCGTCATATCTCACATCAACATTTTTGCATATGTACATTGTTCTAAGCTTCACAAGCTCACAACCCTCCAGACCAAAAAAGGAAGGATTCAAATTAAATCTACTCGCTACAGTTTCAACTCAAAGTCAAAGATTGCATAAACATGTGCAATGTACAACGTACATATCCATAGCAAACAATTGCAGATTTCCATGTCGTATTATTTTTATTTTTGACATTTGAGATTGAAAAAAGGGGAAAAGGTAGAGAGTAAGAGTCAATTTACGTCAAAATATTATTATAGTACACATTATACATGTAATAATAATACACTTGGAATTATCCTATAATGAATAGAATTAGTTCATGTTTGTTCATAATTATGCCTTGTGCATCTTGGGATAAGCTTACTAAAGACATGAACGTTTATGTACGTACAAGGAGAGCGAAATTGAATCAAACAACCTCGTTGCTTATTTATTATACTATTATGTACAAAAAAGATAATAGTTTGACCATTATAAATATTGCAATTGAAACCTGAGCTTTGTTCCTTGCGACTTGCGAGTAATTTTAAATTCAACGTGCGTACGCATGTACACATGTGTATTGTACAGGTACATTGTAGATTGTACATGAATTAGCAATATACGTAAACGTAAACGTAGGCAGTCTATATAGGAAAAGTAACTGACAGTATGAAAAATGAAAATGAATGAACGGCACCCTTTTTACTATTTCTTAGGGTTCTACGTCAAAAATGAGACGGACAAAGTTCAAAACTCAAAAGAGTATTTGAATGAGAAACGATCTAGTATCTACAGTCTACACAGTTAACATAATATGGATAATGGATATGACACGTTGTCTGTGCACTGTTCACTGTAAATTGTATATGTGTGTATATAGAAAGGAGCCTTGTATTGTCAAAATATGAATGGCATCCACATCATTTTTTTATTGCCATATGTACACACAGAGCCATAAGTTGAGAAAAATCCTTTATTGCTAAAATACCTGTTGACTTATGAGTATCGTTAGTATTATTACCATTATTACTATTACTAATATGACGGTGATATACTAAATACGATAAAGGCTCTTTCTTTGCCATTAGTCTTTCATTATGCGTATTGTGTACATTTTATATTGTACTTGTACACGATTAGTTAGTTAGCAGAGAAGGACTTTAAAACAAATTTTTTCCTTGATACATTATGTTTTACGTTACTAATATTATTATCATTATAATTATTAGTTGGTGAGTTAGTTAGCAAGTATGTGCTTTTTCCTGCAAAATTAATTTCCTGAGATCCCTGAGATTTATTTTTCCCGTTATGTTTATGCTTAAAAATTTTAAATTTTGAACTCGAGATTCACCATTTTCCTCAAAAAGTACGAGTGTTAGCAGGAGGCGCGAGTACAAATACAAATGACAGCCACATCCACATACCACATACCAAATACCATCAATGTTGTGAACACTTAATTACAAATCATGGTATAACAGATAATGAATTTCTCGCAATAAAATTAACATATTTTGATTGCTTTGGGCTGACTTGTGAAAAATCTTCTTCCTTATATCACCTCTTCTCCGCACATGTGGAAAATATTATGGTAAGCACAAGTTTACTTTATTTTAACTTGGGTTTACATGAAATTGTTCCTCATTTTTCTTTATTATTTTTACAAGTAAATATCTAAAAATTAAAAAGAGGGCTTCTTTTTAAGGATAATATGTACTAATTTAAAAAATGTCATAAATATAAAAGACAATTATAGTATTTGAGTGATAATAATGACAATACTACAGCTACGGCGAGTTATAATTCTAGACAGTTTTTTGACGTTTTTAACTCGGCTAAAGATTGTGTAACAAAAACAAGTGACATCTCATTTCCAATTTCCAATTCCAATTTTCATTTCTATACCATTCTTTTCTTCTTTTCTATCAACATATGCCATATGCTTTTCCATCTAAATGTATTGAGTTCAATTTGTATAATGTTCAAGATTCTACATTCTACAGTGGCACAAATACATATATATACAAATAGCAGCCTGTTCAACGTCTGCCTGAAAGGTGAACAGTGAAGAGTAAGGAGAGAAGAAAATAAATTCAGACTCCAGCTGTAAATCTCAAATGGATACAACAAGACATTCACATTCCCATTCACACACGTGTCACATCTTGTATCTTTAGAGAAATCTCCTAGATCCAAATCTAGAAAGATCATCTACAATAACAATATAGACACGGGTCGAAGATAGATAGATGGATAGATACTTTACTACCATGTACCATGTACCATACACTATGGTTAAAAGTCCAATGAATTTAACTCTTTCCTTCCGTTCTATGCTATTCTATTGTATTGTGTTCTTCCTTTATGTACGCAGAACAAGAACACAAGGTTGGCATACATAGATACGTCATAGGAGTGGTGAATGAATTCTACTGCCTCACAATATACATACATATAGACAACAACACTCAGATTTGAATTTGGACTTGGAACATTTGCCATCTTCTTGATGATATGACATTACACAAGCAATACTGTACAAGCGGTATATATGTATGTGTACCATTTGGCATTTGGCATTCAGTAAAATCAACAAATAACAATCAGTTGGAAGTTGGAAGACTCGTGGAAAGTACAAGATATAAGAGTACAAGAGTACGAGAGTACAAGAGCGAGTCCCAGTTGACAGACATTACACGGAACACGGGAACACGGAACCTATCTACTTTACGACTTATTTGTATACATGCACTTCCTCTCTTTCTCTCTTTTAAAAAATAAAAGTAAAACTCACACAGTACAACTCTATGTACAACTTTTGAGGAACACACACGACGCGTCTTGTGCCTTGTTTTCCGGTAATCGCTAATGTTATTCTGCACATACAAGAGTCTACTTTCTTTATGGTAAATGGTAAAGTTTTTCAAAGAAATATTTGTATACATTCATTGCCTCTAGCCTACTGGATTCGTTAGGATTAGGATTAGCATTAGCCTAGTTTTTCGAGGTACAGAGTTTGGTACACAGTACACACACATGTGGTAGGAATTAAATTAATTATTGATTTAAACTATTTAATATATATCCTCATATATATATTTCCAAGTTTGTTTCAAGTCTCAAGCTGAACTTTTACTTGAACTAAATAATTTAATTTAATCCAAGTTTTTATACCGTCAAAAATACTGGAGAAAATTGAAAGTATATTACCACTTGAATGAAGTTAGTTGAAATTCAAAAACATATTATTACCCATATTTTCATTACTGGTAATTAATTGCTCGAAACTTGACGACATGGTTACGATTAAATTACTTGTCAAGTACCGAGAATTCCACATCAAAAGCTAAAGCTGAAGAACAAGGGAAGAATTGAAACAAATTCGTTTCTGAAAAATCCAATTTTGTTCCTATTATTATTATTATTATTCCACAAATTAGGATTTATTGTGGTGTATGATGTATGATTTATATTATATGTAAAATGTATATGTGTTTCTGTTTTATTTTGAACAAACATGGCAAATTTTCATTGTTAAGGACTAAGGACACATGTGTGTGTTTTTCCGCAAATTGGTAGGAATTTCAATATCATCAAAAGCGAGTAAACATTAAATTAAATCCTAGAAAAGAGACAGAAAGTCGAGTACCGAGTACCGAGTTCCAGTACTGAGGATAACGAGTTGACTCATAATAATTCATAATGATCCTCGTTATTGTTATTGTTATTGTGTCATGTGTACTTTCAACGTGACATTACTGAGCCCTTGAGCTACTAGGACGCTCCAAAGCATCTTACAACAAATAGTAATGCGGAATCTGCGCAAAGTCCTGATTCATGAGAAGCCAAGATACATAAAATAGCAAAACATTTTGATGTATTATCATTCTACTACAGAAGAAGATACAAATTGACATTTAATTTACAATCCAAATTTGCACGTAACATTAATCCTATTCCTCAAAGGATTTTATATTATGTATTATGTACAATTAGTTTACTATGAAAATTAGCTATAATTTGAAGCGAGATCATTGAGTTACTTTCATGTAATATTTATTATACATTTTCATATTTAATGTCGATTTTAGCAAGTAATCTACATTTTACACTCTTATCACTAGAGTTTTGAATACTTTTTGATGAAAAAAAGGTATAATTTGGAAGGTACAAAATTACTACAGCTACTATTCACAAGCTTGAATAAAATGAAATAGTAACAGCCTTGCAATGCGCATAATGCCACAGAAATTCGAGATGCGAATCTTTATACTGGGAATGACGTTCATCCTTTTGCTTTTTGCAAAGAGAATACAGAAAATGGCATACAGCATACGCCAACATTTTCCTATGTAGTGTAAATATCTTCTAGGAATGTGAAACTAGATTTTAGCTTTTAGCCTTCCTTCTTTCTTTCTTTCTTTCTACGCAGAGGAAATTGACACACGCCATGGTAACAATATTATGTATTATGTTACTATAGCGTGTTCTACTTGTACTACTCCAGGCCTAATACATCATTGATTTTTAACTAAAATTTCTAGAAATTGAATACTGTATGTGAATCGGGATTCTAGATCTCTGGATGTAGACGCTAATATTTTGCAGAGGAAAAATATTCTAGAGATCAAACCAAAACAAAACACAACAAAACAGTAGACATTGAATAAAAGTAGGAATCAATCTATCTATCTTCCATGGCTTCCATTTTCCTGTTTTCTTGGAAATTTTCTCGGATTCCCTTTCAAATTGACACACATAATGCATGCCAGGACTACACATTATTTATTCACAAGCATTTCCTATACTCCTATTCCAGAAGGACAAATTCTCCCACGGTAATAATGAATTTTGAGAAAGAGAATGGATAATGCTTTCAAATCTAATGGTTTCTACGAAAAAAAAAACGAAATGGAAAATATAAACAATAATACATAATACAAAATACAAAACCCACACCACCTATAGACTATACAATTTACAATATACACTAGATCTAGACAGGGGATTACGGTATAAGAATTACTGAGAAAATACACAGAGTACTCACTGGATCTACTACTACGTATACTACGTATTAGCTTCGAATTTAAAGAATACAGATTGAGACTTTTCTCTCTCCCTCGTCAATTTGTCTCACGCAGATCACTAATGTGAAAAAACCAATATGCAATGTGCTTTTTACATGCTTTGAAAAAAAAGTTTGAGAATATTAAATATGAAATTTCCTGGAATCATTAATAGACCAGCTCGGATGGGTAGCAGGGCTGAATATGAGAATATATGTAACATGACAAATGAAGATGGCAAATCCAATAAAAGTATATGTTTCATTTTATGCTGTAAGACTACGGCTCGTGTGTATACTCTACACTCGTAACCGACAAACCTTAGAATTAAATGAAAAGCAACTCTTGTGAAAATCCCAAGCGCAGCGCGCCACCTATGAAGCGAAAGTCAAAGTGAGAGGTTTACCTGTGTGAAGTATGAGGGCAGCACACACCGCTGGTCGTCCAATCGACTGTTTTGTAACCGTTCCAAAAGCTCGAACAAGTCATGGCTCGCTCCCTAAAAATAAATAAAAAGAAACAAAGGAAATGGATAAAAGTTTTTCTCATTAATTATTCAAAATATTGTACATTTATATCATACATTATTCACAGGATTTGCCTTGTACGATTTGTAAAACGACAAGCAACGCATAAATCCAAATCCAAGTTTCTAAAGCCCATAAATCCAAATCTATAGTCCAAAAATACTTTTCTCCCTCCTTGAAATTCAAGTAGTTTGAGAAGTTGGAGAATACTTGGAAAACTTTGATGCTTCAAACTTTTTTTCCATTCCATATTCAATACTCCATACTCTACACTTGTACTTTTACAATACAGATAATGATAATACAAAAGTGACTAGATGGATTGGTTTGGATTTTACCACACATAACAGAAAATCTTAACCATGTACATGTAAAAGTGTAAACGACATGACAAATCAAATATTGAAACAACATGAAAGTTGATTTTGACTTTGACTTTGTACTTGTTCAGATTACAGGTAGAAAGTAGGAGGGAAAATGTCGTTAAAAATGTATTATGCACAAGGTACGATAATGTCATCATGCTTTTCCTAGAGTCCCAACTATTGCTTTTATGTTTGTTCTTATTGTTCTTATTCTTGTTCTTATCGCATAAATGCATTCATGTATTTGTATTATCACAGTTTTTCTACAGTTTTCCAATTTCCCCAATACATACAACGATATTCAAAAATCGAAACCCAAAAAAACCAAAGGCAATATAATCCATAGAACTCATGTACATAATCAGAGCCAAGAAAACGAAAGAAAAATGACAGCTTTTTATTCTCTCTCTCTTTCTTTCTTTCAGTGACTTTTTCTTCCACTTACTCTACTCACTACCAGCATAGCAAATACTCAACTTGACACACAACTAGTATGTAGCAAACTCTAGACGCTAAAGTGAAAGTCTCCCTCTTTTCCTCTCTAAGCCTTTGTACACGTCTTTGATGCTGTCTGTGGGCTTTCTTGTACATAGAATCTAGAATCTAGGTTCTTCTAGGTTCTAGGTTGGCTTTGAATTTCGAACTTGAACTCAATTCAAAATACCTATTTGACTTTGATGTTGATGCTGGTGACGAAAGAAAAGGCTTTATGCTCACTTTGTGCACCAGGAAAGAATAAAGAAAGCTGATTCAGGATTTGATGGGTGCCGTCACCATTTTATTAGTACTAGTATTCGCCTTTCGTCAACTAGGTTTCACTCTCACGCTATTGAGTTTCCTCCATT
>JABASP010001587.1:0-27662 GCA_019776565.1 Sminthurinus signatus | reverse complement strand
CCTTTTACTTTTATTTAAATGAAAAATTTAGATGGCAGATCTGGGGAATCGTATGGAGCTTGGTGAACGTCTACATGATACAGAGCTAGATTTTATGATGACATTTGCTAAAAGAGGGAAATTAGTGGCTTATAATAGTGAATCTAGTGAATCATCAAACAGTCCACCAAAAGGTAATAGTACAAGTTTAAATTAGTCACCTAAAGTACCTATATAGACTATATTATATGGACTATGCATAAAATATGAAGAAAAAAAAAACAAAGTTCATTATAACTAATAATTGTTTACGAACAATCAAACCAAGATACTATATAGATATTTATTTAATTCAACTTTGAATTTTATCAATATTATTTTTGTCTCACTCAGAATTCAGAACAATTATTACTGTTTTTGCATTTGTATAATATTATATTTGTAATAAATAATCTATGAATTTCCTCATAAATATTTCACTCTGTATATCTTTTATAATTTATAATGGCATTAGATGTTATCTATATATGTAATCTGTAATCTTATAAAATTTCCTTTTTTCTATTTATAATATTATTTTTATGCTGAAAATGGACAACAATCAAAAAAGTGAATAGTATATAAGTAGTTTAACAAAATAGACAAGGAGAAACATACAATAACAAGTGTGGATGTATAGTAAGTATTTAGATAGGATTTCCTTCAAATTTTGACAACAACAAATTTTTAAAAGAAAAAGTAACAGAGAAAACATAAACATATCAAACATATAATATAGTGTAAGTGTAAAGTGAAAAATGCACAAAAAAAAAACTTGTGTGTATAATAATATATTATATATGTGATAACAGCACGCATCAAAACACAGAGAGGTGTACATAATATATTATAGACTTAAAATTTATAATTAATACTAAATTTTCAGCAGTAGCCTACTATATATATATATAATAATAATGACAATATATATATATATATTTGTATTATTATAAAATATAAATAGTTTTTTAAGTAAATATATAATATAGATATAATAACATGTTAAATACATATATTTTATACATACTGGACGTGGTATTTCTTTATATTTGATATACATAATATACATATACATGTATGTTTGTGATTAGGGTATATGAGATAATAATACAAATAACTAGATATATTATTATTTTATATAATAACTAACGACAAAAGCTAGTAACGTTTTAAATATATATATTGGTAGATTGTACTCAAGCTGAGCAGAGACTGAGTCTCTGCTCAGCTTGAGTACAATCTAATATATTGGATTGATTCCGTCTCTCTCTTTTTATTTATATTTGAAATAAAGTTTTTCTCTTTTTTTTATGTTTACAAAATATCTTTCGATTTTTTTCTTCATGATGCATAATATGATATAATATTATTAATGTACAGTTGTACTTTTTATAATTTAATATTGTAGTTTAGTTGTATTTTGTGAACAGACGTCTGTAATAAGAATAACATATAACATATGTATAGATAGAATTTTATCTTTGTAAAACTATAAGTATTCATGAGATATGTATAATGTACTAAATAATATTTAAATAATATGTATGTGTATATACATGATATAGTACGCAATACTAGCCTATAAAATAACAAATAATATATTATGATAATAATAATAATATTAGTTTCTGTTCCAACTATGTGAAACTACCTATTGAGATTTGAATTGACTCTACTACTACTACTGGAGGGATCATGATGATGATGATGATGATGGTGACGATTTGGTGATGAAGAAGAAGATGGTGGAGAAATGTAAATTTTTTGTACAATAACGTCTCTATCTTCATCAACATCTGTGTCTGTATCGGTATCGGTATCTGGATCTGTAGCTTCATCCGCTCCATTGTAGTCATTATAATTTAAGTCTTGATCTAGTGATGGACTAGTTTTCACTGTAGTAGAAACTGGTGATGAACCACTAGACACTGTAGCAAAAATCTCCCTAAGTGGATGATCTTCATCTAATTTAAATTTATCTTCTGATTCTGTATTTTCATTCTGATTACTATTATTATTATTATTATTGTTACTACTACCACTACTACTACTAAATCTACTTCTATTACTATTATTACTATTGTTATTTTCATCAGGGTTGCTCAAAGTTTCTCCATTTCTTAAATTATGTGTTCTGGTAAAATTTGAGTAGACTGGGAGTTGAGAAGCTTCAATGCTCATTTGATTCCTTTGACGATGATGATGATTATTGTTGTTATTATTATTATGGGAATTTCCGTTTCCATTTCGATGATTGTTACTTCGATGTGGTCGGTTTTCACCATGATTATGACGATGTCGATGACCTTGTCTTTGATTTTGATGATGATTTGTACCACTGGAAGGAAATGATGGTTGTCTCAAAATCCCTGATATTCCGGACACTGGAGAAGTCTGAACTGATGATGATGATGAAGGTGATGAAGGGACGGAGAGAGTACAAATTTCAAGGACTGGTGGTGGTAAAACCTCAATTATTGCTGGAATATCCACAACTTGCTCTCCTCCTCTGCTACCATTTTGTCCATTTCTCTGAGCGTCTATTCAATTATATTATAACAATAGAAATTAATTTAGTTTGGGTTATTCCTCATTCCTTATTGTCTTAATCTTTACATGTTTATTTATTTTACCTCGAACAGCTGCACATGGTAGTCCAGTAAAGTAATTTCTTGCCGCAACCCAATCATTGTCTTCATTCTCAACTTGAACAAGTAGTCCAAAATTTTCTCGTCTTTCCAACCAGGCAACCACAGCTACTCACCAAATATGAAAATAATATTATATGAATACATGTAGTGAGTCATTCAACTTTCGAATTTCCAATGTGTTTTATATTATTGGGTGTAGTTTTCGTGTTAATTATCTTAATTATTATATTTATAGTAATTATATGCTTACCTTTCTGAATATCAAATTCAACCCATTTTGATTCTTTGACTGGTAACATTTTGGTGTCCAATAACTTTTTCTTGACTATATAAAAAATAGGAAAGAAAATATATTTATGAAAAATTTATCTGACTATAGTTACGTACTTTCACTTTCTTCTCTAGATTCTAGAATATTATAGATTCTAGATACATTTTTATAACAAAATGATTTACTCACAGTGATGCTTCTTGATGGGATGAATATACCAGTAGACTGAAACTCGGATTTTCTCTTCATTCTCAGGTTCATCTGCTTGTGTGTTCAACAATGAAAGGGCTGGATTTGAAGCTAGTTCACCAGTTGTTGTCGTGTCATTGCAGGGCTCTGCAGCCTCTTGATTCACACTTGCGTCAGACTGTGTAGACTAAATTTGCAAAGAAAGATACATGGAAAAATATATAAATAATATAATTTCACATGGTACAACAAAAAATACTGCATTTAAATTTTAAATAAATTATGAGGTAAAATTTCCATCTGTATTGTACATTTGTTTTACCTCATCCATTTCTTTCCTTCCAATTTTATACAATTTGAGTTTGGCGGAGATGACATTGAAATTCTTTGTATTAGAATCCCTTCTTTCTTGAGAACCTCGTCGTTTTGGATTGAGGTTGGTCAAAATGGAGGAAGAGTCAAGGTCTCCCAAGTTGATTCGACCATTTTGTTGTTGAGTTGAGGCACGGATCATGGCATTAAATGCTCGTACATTTTCGTCTTCCTCCTCTTCTCCTCTATTTTCATCACTCACCAGTGGATCATTCGTACTGGAGGCTTTTGTGGTTGTTGTGGCTGTGGACGTGGTTGTGGGGGAATTTGAATTGGACACGGCTGAAGTAATGGAAGGTGGAAGATTAAAGTAAATGTGGAAAAAATCTGGAGAGTTCCAAGTGTCTTTATCTACATTTGCTGGCACGTCACCTGAGAATTAAAAATCAAGTCCAATTAATATTACATGTGTGATGTTTAAACATGGTGAATGGTGAAATTACTTTTTGTTTTGTAGTATTGTTATATTTTATATTAGTTAGAGTAAAATAACTTACATGAAGCATATAATGTTTGAAGTTGTCCAGAAAACGCACTGGAAGGAGTCATTTGCTCCAAAAAGGCTGGTCTGTCAACCTGAAATTAATTTAATTAAAGTATTATTAGAACTTCCATTTAAAATTTATAATACAATTTTTATACCAAAGGTTTCATTTATATCTTTGACCTTTGACTCAATAATGTCAAATACCAAAAGGTTTAAAACTTACAGGTGATGGTCGAGAAGAGATTTTGGGAGCGATTCCTAATTTTTGCATCACGTACGCTTTAATTGCCTGAAGTCTCAAATCTCTGTCCCTGTTTAAAGTGATTCACATAAAAGATATTATAATAATCCTTCTTTTCAAAATTAATTAGGAAAAATTATTTCCACATTTTACAAGAATTATTTACAATGACACACCACACGGAACAGCAACTGATATTTAGTTTTTAGTTACACACACACAAAACGAACAAAAAGTTTACATTTTACTGGGTATTTAGTATTTTTTATAATTATCTTGTACAATTTTTCCAGTAAAAGTTTCGGAATACGGAATAATATTATGTATGAAAGCCATATAATATTATATTTCGGTAAATAAATTATGAGCATACTTTCAAGAATGGGAAGTATTAGTTTACTTTATTAGCTTTTGATGACCAGAGATCAGAGAAAGCACTATCTACTATCTAGTTTCAATTTCCGACAATTCAAAGCAGTAATAATTATTAAGAATGTTTCTTCATACTCAACATTCAAGATACGCAACATAAAATAAATGATGGTTTGCAGTTTGCAGTCCCGAAAAGATCATATTTCAACACACAGCAATGGAAAGGAATCAACGAATCAAAAGATGACAATTTTGATTGTAATGACTTTTACGCAAGCTTTAGCAATACAATAGTAAATAAAATAATAATAATTACTCATCCTATTTACAATTTACATCAAGTTCCAAAACAAGGAAAAACACAAAAACTCGGCGAATATCTTTGAATTATTCAGTTTGATAAATAACAAACAAATAAGAGGTATAATGCGCGGTTGATAATTTTGACAACTCCTTGTGATTCGTGTAACTTATGAACCCCTAGCTATTTAACATTTAAATATCTTAATTACACTCCCTCCGTCTACAGGTTACAGGTTCATGTTGGTGTTCCAGGACGTGAAATGAAATGATATAATATTATGTAGTCACGATACATGGATACATGCATAAAAGTTATACTGATTTTATTTATTTATTTGTGTACTTATTATAAAATTTATAGACTATACACAAACACACAAAAATACGGAATACGGATATCAAAATAAATACATATGAAGCAGAATTAGAGTGTTATTTACGATTTACGACTATTTAATCTCAACTCGTTCTCAGTTCTTGGAAATCTTGGAAGCTACTTAAATACATAGATATTTCATATTATTATACTGCCTGTCTGCTGCCTACAGCATATGTATTATGTATGTATAACATGTTTATCCGTCCTCCACTCTCCTCTCCTAATGAACACAATGATAAAAGTTATACATCATGCAATTTTCAGGTATGATTTTTTGATTTTTTAGTTGAGAGTTGAAAGATATAATATTCTTTGGAAAATTCCCTTGCGGAGAAGAAAGGGAGAATGGTAAAATAGATAATAGATAATAAACAGATTTCCATGTCCGACACAACAGACAGCACAACTCTGTCGTCTCCATTTTCTATTTTCTATCTGCATACAACATTCAACATGTTATCTTTAAACTATAAATGTTCGAGGTTGGAATACTAAAAGAGACAGCGTGAATCCTAAATACGAAACATATTTCACTGTGGGTTATTGTTTTTGGTTTTTGGGTTATCGAAAAGTTACTAGTGAAAAGTCAAAATCAGCATCAAAATATATTATAGTGATCGAGGAATATTTTGGACTCGCTTTTAATGCATTTTAAAATGCTACGTATCTAGAATGTACAATGTAAAATGTAAAATCTAGAGCAAGATGTAGAAAGAACATACAGAAGATGAACATTCATTTGGTAGGACATGAAACATGACGGTAGCCACGATTCAGACATCAGACTCAACACAACACACACAAGTATTTTACGAGTTACGAGGAAACAAGTTGTATGAGTGGGATTTGTGATAGTTTATGTAGGTAAGTAGAAAGTGTACACTTTACTTAATTACACTGTGATATGGAGAATACCTGAGATCTGAGAAATGTCTTGTGTGTATTTTGTATTTTGTATGGGCCGCGTGCCACGTCCTACTCTTTTCTCTTTTTCTGTACTGTAGACGATAAATGATAAATCACACTCATTTACTTGACTCACAATCAGTTACCTTCACACGCTAGAACAAGGAAAGAACTTATCTCTCTTCATTCTAAGAACTAAAAGTACACTCCACCTCATAAAACATCAACTATCAACGAGTAATACGCAAAGTCAAATAGAACAGAGACTGATTAAAAAGGGAGGAAAAACTTAGAAAAAAACACAAAGAACAGGAGGAGGACGAAATCATTGCTCATGTATAAATTCTGTGTATCACAATTCACAATCCATGGAAATTTCAAGTGCCTTGACAAAGCACCCTCTTCTTCCGGCTGTATGATATTTTGCACGTATTACAAAATACAAACCGCCAAAGTCACTGGACACTGGTTATCAGTAGCTATTAACATTTAGCATGAACATGTGTATTCTGCATGTTTGCTGTTTGCTGACGACATTTTGTGCACTACATTATGAACAATTATGGATTACGGTTTGTTTCATTCTGCTCCATTTTAGATTGCACATTACACATTGTACATGAATGGAAAATGGAAATGGAAAGAGATGCACAAATCAGCCAAGCTAAATTTACAGAATCTGTGGCAAAAACAAGAATGAAGAATGGACAAAGGACGTAGATATTAGATACAAAGAGAAAAAAAAGAAATGGGATAAGATAGTGAAGGATCATCCCCAAGAGCTCACGTAACCCTCGTTTATTTATTTTGCATATAAATAGTCATCTCACACCGGAACGTCTCTTTTTTTCTCGTGTATACTTTTGGAAGTGGGTAAGAAGATAGAAGATAGAAGATAGACGATAAAGGATAAAGAGTGGAAAATAGACAACAAACCACGTACACAAGAGATATTTCATCAAAAATAGGACGACTGTCTATTAATAATTAATATTACTCGACTATCGATTTTGATTGTAAAGAGTTCTTATTATTTATCATTTATAATAGATGATAGGAATTTATGACCCGGTGACTGCTCACTGTTGACTATTGACTATTGACCTTTCATGTATCATGTATTTTATATATTTTATTTAATTATTTGCCGTGCCATGACTAATTGCCTGCCTCATGTATCATATTCCATGTTCCATATCATGAGATTTTAGATTCGGACACGCGCTTCTACCTTCTACTTTTACGAATTTGATTTTCATCACCAAGTGACAGAAAACAGAAAACAGAAAGCAGAAGACGAAGGAATGGAATGAGGTAAATGAACCCATCATAATATTTCCATTCCATGTCCTACATGACACATGATACATCAAATCAACCAGCCTGTGGACTGTGGACGACGGGTCAGAGGCAGAGGTAGTTTGTACACTTTCACATTGACTCAACGGACCATCAATGGAATTTTTTTGTCTGTCTCACGTCTCACTTTATCCTTATCCGAAATCCTTGACTAATTTGCTTGACGTTTGTTTACTCTGGTGGGTGATCAAAGAGTAAAGAGTAAAATGTAAAATGTAAAACGTAAAATGAGAATGAGAGATTACAGCCAGAAAGGTAGCCTAAATTACTCAAGTACTAATTACTTAATAGTTAATATGTAGTGAGCGCACGTCACACGGCACACGACATCACCTCCTGTAAATAGACCATAGTCAATATAACTTGGCTCAAATCTCAAACCACACCATTAAATATTATACAATCTACAATTTACCAAAAGATTCGAGATTCCCAAAACACACATTCTTTCTTTCATTTCTAGTTTTTGTATTGAAGATTTTGACGACTGGGGATAAAACGAAGCAGGATTTCTGGAAATATTTCCGTTCACTTTTCTATATTGTATTTTTTTAAAACATGCAATTCCTAGATTCTAGATTGTAGATTTTCTATCTAAACAGGGGAAATAGATCAGGATTCAGGATTACTCCAAAAGAGACACGAGGCAAACAAACACGTGTTTTTCTAATTCCCCATGTAGAATGTAGAATGGACAACTTGTGCATAACCACGAACAGCTACAAAAGCTACTGCATCCAATTCCCTTCCAGTTTCAAATATGACTGAATATCATGAATAGATAAATAGAATCATTTAGTTTTTAGTTTATAAAGAAGTAGATTCCTAAATTTCTACAGTATGCACCTAAGATGAGTCTATGTGAAAAAGTAGTCGAAAAACGGGTTTTAATAATTATGCCTGGGAGAAGATTGAATCAAACAAATAGTATATCTCAGTTCAAAATGCAAAAATAGCAGTTTATAATAATTATAATTATTATGATTCTTATTCTACTGTTTTTCCTTCATGTTTCATGTGTAAAAGTTGCAGTTGCTTACGTTTTTCTCATGTAAATTATTTTGGGTAGGTCAGTTTTCCTTTTGCCTCTCATCGTGTATCATGTACTTTTTTCATGTGTATCATGTTGTTGCATAATTTATAATTTCGAATTGATCTCCGTCTGTCTATTGTCTATTATCTATCTATTCTATACTTATTAAGCATGTATTATTAATTATCCACTTTATATTGAAACTTGAACTATCTACGTCATAATATAAGAATAAAAATAATAATAAGTTGAAATGAGCCTCAAGTCACGTAAAAATTGGGGATTTCATTTCCCTTGAAGCTTGAAACCACCATTACATAATACCATGCATTATCAATTATTATTACATAAATGACTTGTTTCTTGTACTTTTGCATTTGTTTGCAAGTGCATTAGAAAATACGTAATGTCATCAGTCATCATGATGTGGAATGTGGAATGTGAATTCTGGATTGAAATTTGAGACATTTTCAAGTTGCCTTTTGCCCTTGACAATAATAAACAATAAATAATAAACCTCAATTAATCATTAATTCCTTTGTGGTTTGTGTACATATTGTTTCATTGTACATACTTGTATGTCTAATGTTTAGAATCTAGAATCCAGAAGAATGCACCCAGTCCTATTTATTTGAGAGTATTTAAAATGATGAGGCAGTCACAGACAGAAACGGAACGATACTCTCATTTACAAAGTAGAAAATAATGAAGTAACGAGAGCGAGAGGAAATGCATGATAAATACACACAATACACAGATTACAGAATGAGACAATAGTTCAAGTAGTTTTTGGTTCCTCTTGAGACTCGAAACTCGAAACTCGAGACTTGACTCTTGATTCTTGATGATTGTGATATTGAGATTTGAGAATTGTAATTTCGTCTCCGTTCAGAGTTGTGACATTCGACATTCGACATTACCCAGCCCCTCATTATTGATTATTGCCATTGTAATAATAATAATAATAATAATACGAGCAGTATAGTTGTGATTATGATCCTGCTCACATTACACATTACACATGACACGCCACACACCACCGCATCACTGATCACTGCATTTTCAATTGTGTCTGGGTTAAAAATGATTATTACAAGTGGAATATTTTAGAACATCCGAATACAAACAAAAGTGATTCCAGACACAAGACAGAAGCCAGAAAACAGAGGAGCAGACACAGATAAAGACCATATAATGATATTTAAATAATAATGATAATAATACGCATCATCTATTGTCTGTTCTCTGTTGTCTGCTTTGTCTGGAGTGGGATGAGCGATGAGCGATGAGGAACAAGAGTTAAGTTTGTTGTACTCGAAATACTAAGTACTAAATAGCTCAAATAATAATTACTATAATTAGTATGCATTTTATATTTTATATTCATCCATCCTCACGCTCCTTTTCCATGCTGCATTTTACATTTCAAATCAAACATTGAGCGTTGAACATCATGTTTCTTGTTTCATGTTTCTGCATGTGAAAAGTTCATGGTAAAGGAATGGCCAAATGTCAATATTCGATATTCAAATCAAGGACTGTAAATTGTCAATATTTATAATTTATTATGTATCAGATAGCAGATGTATATTTTTAATTTTGATTTCTTGAGAGTAGACGAGAGATGAAAGATGAAAGACACGCACTCTATAAATCCCAATGTGTTTTGTGCATTCTTTATACTTTATACATATTTCATATGCACAAAGATACTTGATCCTGTAACTCTGTACTCAGTACCAAAAGCAAACAGCCAAGAGCCAAGCCAAGGAAATAGTGAAATAGTGAAATGGTCTATCAGTCAATGTAAAAGAATTTACTCTTGTTTTTCTCTCTCTTTTTTTTCTGTGTACTGTGTACAAGTGTGTGTGTTTGGTTGTAGACCCAGACCTACCCAGGCTCATTCACAATTTCAATTCCACTCCATTCTCGATTCTGGATTCCCCTCCACTACAAACTAAATACACGTATGTACATGCTCGTGTAAGAACGCTGTCTGAAGAGTGCAGAGTGCAGAGTGCAGAGTGAATAGTGGAGATGAATGGGGGGTCAGGGGAAAATAAGGGTGACAGACGAGGAGTGAGTGAGTGAAAGAGAGAGAGAGAGCGAGAGAGAGTACATGTTGCATCAAGACTCAAGTATGAATAAAACCGTCTGGAATTTTCTACACATTTACACACTTGAATGCACAACAATTCTCGTCTCTACGACAGACAACCAGACAGACCGACCGACCGATAGACACATTTACAAACAAATACACAAACACAATCACCATCATCATCATCATATTTGAAACCAGTCCAGGGCTTTGCTTCTCATTCCAGATTTTTGTTATGACTTGAGAAATCAAGACGGAGAAGTAGAGAGAGAGAGAGAGAGAGAGAAGTAGAGAGAGCAATCTGTCTTTTGTCGTCAATTGAATTTTTTAAATTTTGAATGGTTAATATGAAGTATGAAGTGATACATGTTTTTACTTATTTACTATTGATGTAGTCTGTTGGATGTTGGATGTTGGACTGGCTGAACGGGTTGTCAATTGTCAATTCAATTCACAATCTCCAATCTTCCAATCTCCAGTCTACATCTTGAATCTTGAATGGTGAATCTCTAATGTGGAATCAATGACATAACTCCACAAACTACAAACTACAAACTAGCTACCCATTTGACACTCTTAGCTTACACACTGCGGAATACGCATGATTACAAATTAGGAAAATGTCCCACAACTTTTTACATGAAGTAAACACAAAGTGTGTAGATGTACAATGCCTGTAATCTCTATAAAAGTCTCAAGTACCTATGCACATTCTACATTGTATAATCCATGTCTTATAGATAAGTTGATTTGGTACAATAGCATGAACATGAAATAAGAAATAAGCTCATACATATAAGTAGACAGACATTAGACGCAAAACATATCTAGATATATCATATTGTATATCCAAGAATTATTGACAAGAGAAGAAGGAAAGGACCAAATGCCAAAGGAAGACGACGAGGATGACGAAAAGAAAAGAAGAAGAAGAAGAAGAAGAGGAGCACCCTGTGAGGAATCGCCTGGAGAGAGAGATCCACCAATCCGAGGAGCTTCTTTGTGATCATCCGATTCTTCTTGGGCGGCGGTTTTCTCTCCCTCTTTCACACACACACAAATCCTCTCTCTTATTCTCTCTTTCTTTTTCTCTTTAAATGACTGACTGACTACGCACTATTTCAACTGGAAATATTTCATCCATTTCCACAATACCCAATTCTTAATGCGTATTTAGTGTTTAGTGTTATGTCTGTAGTGTGTAGTCTGTAGTGTGTATATAATCTATAACATTTCCAGGCTCAGTCTGTGTTGTGTTGTGTTTTGTGTGAGGGGTTGAAAATGGGAAATAAGAAAACATGTAATAGATTATCGGTCTGGCTGTCTGTCTGTCCGTCTGTCCCTTCTTCCCGGCAAAATCTTGTAATTTATTATCTCAAAATCCATTCATTGAGGAGGAAGGAGGAATCTCAGTCCCTCCCACAACAAAACAAAACACAACACAAAACCATCCTCCAGTCTCCAGTCTACAGACTCACATGTATAAAACATATGCGTGGAGCATGGACTGTGGAAATACTTACAATCTACAATCTACAAATTACACAAGCATCCCCAATCTCCAATCTCCACACGTTCTATCCCTTCCCGCGTTTTTTCTTGTGCATGTTCTACTCTCTACTCTCTACTACAAACTATATTGAACGAATTAAATATTAAATGTATTCATAATTCATAACGATGTAGATTTTGAATACTCTTTGAATTACTCTTGACACTTGACAATTGACACGTCCGAAGTGTGCAGTGTACACTGTACACGCAATACTTATTAAATAATAATACCAAGAAATGCGAAGAATGACAAGTGTATTTTTTCTCAGGAACTGATGACCACTGAATATGGAAATTTTCAACATTAATTTTTCTGCTTATTTCTCATGTCTCATCTGATACTGATACTGAATACTGAATAAGGAATAAGGAATAACGCTTAACGACCAACATTAGGAGTCGCGAATATAAAAAATGTCAAACAAAAAGGTGTTTGGAAGTAACGACCAACTCCTACTGGTAACAAGCATGTTTGCAAACATGGAACATGTCACGTCATGTGTGTATAAAATATAAAATTATAGAGTAATTACAGAATGCGGTGATATCAGGCGCTTTCCTCACATTTGAACCCAAATCCAAATCCAAATCCAACCTCTCCATTTCATGTCCTTTGATTGGCTGAGACAAAGCACAGCAATAAATAAATAAATAATTAGCTACTATTTTCCAGATAATAATGAGACTAATTGGAAGGAGAAAACAAGAGGAAGAGGAGAAAAATCCAGGAGTTAATGGACTAATTAAGTCAAAAGAGTCAAGCGTCAAGCGTCAAGTGTCAAGAGCCCAGAGTCCATAGTCAAGATTCAAGATTCAAGATGACCTTATGCTCACTGCCGTCTGAGGTTGTTTATGCTTGAAAATCAAATCAATTGCTGTTCACTGGAGATTGGAGATGGAAGCAGTTGAAACTGGTCCAAACTGGACCAACGGGTGAAAATCATGCACGATAAATAAACGATAAATCATACATCATGCACAATGTACCTACATGTTTCACATTATAGCTTATAATAAAGTATAAAGTCTACTGCTTAGAGCTCATTTACAATTTACACAATAGAATGTTCTCCCAACAATATTTAATATTTAATCTTGGTCATGCACGAGCCCTCCTCCATCTTCTCCTTCTGGTTTTTTCATCCGCATTGTCAATGTCCAGTGGACTTAATCATTATAATGACCAAGATTGTGATGACACATACTCCTCATAACTACGTCTGAAATCTCACATTCCTCATTTTACAATACACTTCCTCACAATACACAATGTGTACATTTGTAAATAACCTTCCAGTCCAGTTTCCGTCTAAAGTCGAGTCTCAGTCTCAGATCCAGAGACAGATTCAAAACAGAAAGAGAAAGAAGAAAGAAATAGAAATGATGATGATTACTTAATTGAAATTGAAAGGTCGACTGAGGTCATGCAGTGGTAAAACACACATGTGTATTAACTATTAAAAGATTCTCATGTACATTTCATATTGAAGTCTGTGTGGAAAGTGTCGGTCGGTTGTGGGTTGCGTAAGTAATTGTGCGTGTATGAATTACGTAATTTAATAATGCGTAGTGAGTGGTGAGTGCAGTGGAGTTGTGACTTGTGACATGAAAAAACCCAGTCTGGTCCTACATAATTAATAAAGAAGAAATAACTATGATGATGATTTATTCTTTGTCGGGTCATTGCATTGTCCTCCCTTCTCTTTTGTCTTTACTTTTGGCTCTTGTCTGCTGTATTTAGGAGTTTGGATCTTGTGATGATTATGAATATAAATATGAGGATGAGTAATAATTAACCACAACCTCATTTTCATATCATAATCCTTTTTGCATGTGTCAGTTGTACTTGTAACAATTATTATTATTACGAGTCTGACTTGAGGATGAACTGGTAAAGATCAAACTTGTAGATTGTAGAAACGACATCATGTATAAACAAATAAACACAAGAGATCAGATCAGACATCACACACCAGACACGATAAAAAACACAAAATGTGGCTGTCAACTTGAATCTTCAATCTGGGGGTTTTCTTTACTTTGTCAACATTCAACACTCAACACTCACGGCCCACAGAGTTGAATACTCAAGACTTAAGTCGCAAAATTGCAATAACAGCCTCAAGTCTCAACAATGAAAAATTTCGCTTTTATTCTCAATTCCCAAGTCTCAACCATGAAATGTTTAGGAATCTCGAATCTGAACAAGACACAAAAATATTTTTGCGCAAGAAAAACCAGACTGACAGCTGACTGTGATGACAAGATAATCGAGTGCAAATTGCGAATGCATGGGAAATGTGTAAACAGTACACAGTGTAAAACATACAAATATCTTGACTTTCCCAGTTGACCTTTAATATTTAAAAAGATGAGCAGTTTTAAATACTAAATTCTAAAAGTATGCATGTCTCATGTCTGGCCTCTCTTCTCCGTTTTCTGTCCTCTGTCTTCTGTCTTCTGCTCTGTTCATCATCACCCTCGCTTCTCTTTTCTCTTTTCAAACAGTGTCAAAATTACAGGAAACCCCAGACTAAAAGCACAGGTAAAAGTTAGAGCAGACAAAATTCACTGTAGACTCTTTTTTTTTCAATCTTCTCTTCCATCTTCAATATTTAACTCAAAACTCAACACAAAAGGTATACTGTCTACAGACGTTTTCTAAAAAGATAAATAAACAACAAACCTCAAATTTAGCTTGAGGTATTTTCAACCCTGTCTGCTGTCTGCTGCATACTGCATGTATTTATTAGGAATTATGCTTAGGTAAGTTCTTTTTGCAAAGGCTATTTTCCGGGAAACTTTTTTTCAATCCTATTTCCTAGAACCTCATCTCAACAAGATTCCAAAGGCTCAAGGTGAAAGGAATTTGAGGAATGAGAAGAAGAAAGAAAGAAGAGAGAGGTCAAGCCAATCCAACCCAAACCAAAATAAAAGGAGACAAAATGTGAAATGTGGATTGTGGACAAATTATGAATGGAATTTACAAACTACAAACTACAAACAGCTTAACAAAATAAAATGTCGTGTCATGTGATGACACATGACTCATTCAGCGTACGCATTCAACATTCAACATTCCCCACTAACGTTTGTCGGGTCAATGGAATCTCTAATCTCAGTGTTATGAGTTCTGAGTACAGAAACTAGAAACGTATTATTATTATATCAGTTTCCACTTTGTCTTCTCTCTTCTGTTCTCCCTTTTTCTCTCTCCTTATAATTCATGTACATATGATTTGTAAATGCATATTTTATCACAAATTACAAATGATAGTTGTTTACTCTGCGTCAATGGTGATTGGTGATTGGCGACTCCTTGTCACTGGTGATCATGTGTTGTTGGTTGTTGTTCATTTTATTTGACTATTTTAAAATGTGTTTTGTTAAAAAGATCCCAATTTCATTCGTACTCCGAACATCGTCATGAGAAATCAAATCAAAACAACAGAAGAATCAAAAAATTGTGGCATGTTATTTGTTGTTTGTTGTTTGTTTTCTTGTTCGTCGTTTGACACATGACACATGACATATTATGACATGTATACAATATGCAGTACTCGGAACTCGGGAGTTATGTAATAACACACACACACACAATAAAACACACATGAGTCTGATTGAGTGACGAAAGTGATGGTGATTACACATCACATGCATAATTGATAAGGATAAACAAATTAAATAAATACATGAATAAATAATAATATGAAAAATGAAATAGTTGTCTATTTATAGTTCGCAGTTCCCAGTCACACCACCATCCACAAAACACAAAACCCATAAAAACCCTCACACATTTATGATGTAATCATGTCAGACTCAATGCTCATGCTCATTTTCATTTTGAACGTCGTTTCACTATTCCGTAGAATTAAAAAGATATGGAGAAGGAATTTACTATGAAATAGCTCTGGATTTTACTATACATTCTTCAGTCTACAGACATCAACTAAACGAAAGTCCTAACATACGTACTTATGAATTAAAATTGGTACTGGCTACAAACTACAAACGACAAACAAGGTGGAGTGAAAGACAGAGAAAAGTGACAGCATCATATAATACATCATGCACAATCCTCCATCTTGGAGTTTGGAGTTTGCTGGATGAGGAATCAAGAAATGTGAAATGTGAATCAATAGCCGATGGATCTACCAGGACGACATTATTTACACATTGAATACTCATAACTCGGACTTGTTAATACATGAATAAATATTATGATGATTAAGTTAAATCCTATTTATTTCTGAAGATCAATCCCCTCAAGAGAAGACAGGACAAGACAAGAGACAAGAGACAAGAGAAGACATGACATGACATGACAAACAGATAACCTTCAACAGTCACATATTTACTACACAGCATGTTATTCCATGTTACAGTTTATAGTACAGTCAACTGTCCATTTTTTTCATAGCTATGTAAATAAATACATGTTAATAAATGTTGGTCAATAGTCAATAAAATGTTACAGCACAACACACAACTTGTACATAATACATAATATGTAATATGTTTTGTACATATGCATCTCGTATAAATGATAAAAGAAAAAAGGAGGGACCAAAACTCGATCAGTGTGACGACGTTATTCCCCAAACTTTGAAAATTTTGACTCTCATGAGAAATGAGCATCTCTGTCAAGTCTGTGCACTGTGCATATTATATATTATATTGTGTGGAGTAGTGGATTCATGGAATCACTCAAGGCTTCCTTTGCCACTCCTGTCCCGTCTCGCCTCTTCTTGACTTGAGTCTGTCTGACAGACTCTTCTCTCTCTTTAGTCTCAAGTTGCTTGAGTATGCAAGAACCAAGAGAAAGAAAGCGTCCAGAATCCAAAATCAGTAGATGAACATGATACTATTTAATTCAGAAATCCCATATTATGTAAACTATAAAGATACTTTCATTATAGTCATGTATCATGTAGCTAGTACAATTCGGCTATTACACCATCAAAAGTCCGTATGTACGTACACCTTGTTCAAATTTGACACCCTACGTTTGTCATTTGTTGCATAATCAACAAGAGTTGTACACAAGATAGTCTACTTGCTACTCTAATTATTTCCCAATCTAATGCATAAACAAAAAAATAAAAATGTCAATCCAAAACCAATTTATATACGCACTCTGTCCTCTTTGGGAAAAGTACAACTCGGCTCAATTCGTGTGATAAAGCCCTCACTCTGAGCCTCTATAATGATTCATAATTCATAATAAATAGATAAACTAAATATAGCTCATCTCCTTTCATTCCGCTTCCAATTTCCACAATCCCACACCTAACACCTAACACCGCACATCCACTTTTTACCTTTTCAAAGTGAAAAGTGTGTCAAATATAAAATATAAAATAGTATATAATTTAGGTAGTACTAGAAACTAGGAACTAGGTTGTGGTGCCAGGTCTAACTTTTCTTCATGGCAGGTTTTTATTTTATTTTATTATTATTATTATTTGAATGAATGAATGAATGGATGGGTGATGAATGATGAAATATTTGTTATATGAAGCATCATCTTTTTCTACTGTACATTTTACACGATCCTTGTTTTACAGTTGATAAAGCACATGGTAAATGGTAAATAATGTAAACCCATTAATAAATAAGGATAAAAGATAAAAGCAATTTATACGACAGTAAAGTCAAAAGTAAAAGACAAAAGACAGAGAAGAGGAAAAGCAAAGCCAAGCAAAAGTTGTAGAGTTACGAATATCTATAAGAAAAGATGCAGAGGAAAGCAAAGGAAAGAGATGATTCCCCTTACCTCTGAAATTGAACCAAATCCATGAGGCATAAAAAGGCTGGTTCTAAAGTACAATTTTCTTTTTCACCCACAACCGATTTAAGACTCACACTTGAATTTGTATCTGTGTCTGTATTTTCAATTGCAGTGGATCTCATTTTGTCTATGGTATTGGATTCGGAGGATTCTGATGATGGAATTGATCTTGTTGTTGTTGTTGATGTTCTGGATGTTGTTGATCTGGACTTGTTTCTCATCTCTCGTGTGATCAATCCGTCATCATGATGATTTTGAGCAATTTGTCCAGTCCTCCCACTCCTCCTCATTTTCATTATCATCATTAGTACACAAATATTATCATTTACCAAGTACCATTTAACTACGCATTACGCATTAGCAAATATGTACCTAAACTCTAAACTCTAAACCGCTCCATTACCTCTCACCTCCAACCTACACAAATGATCCATTGTTATAATATAATCTTCTCTAGTCTCGACTACCTACAACTTACAACTTACTAGTACAGCTTCAAGCACTTGATACTTGTTATGCATTACACATAATATCTACACTCTACTCCGCTGTACTGTTTCTCCTGAAATCTAAAATCTAAATTGACTCATTGACTTGTGAAAAATGAGAAAGAGAAAAACCTCAGACATCAGACTTCAGACACGATCAAAAGGAGTACCTAACTAATTTTAAGTAGTCAAACTTTTAATGACGTGAACTGTGAACGCGAACGTGAACAAAATATGAAATACTTTAAAACAAGTCATATTACACATCACAACATTTTTACATGTGCTTTGTGCTACCTACCAAAGCAAAGGGTACTTTTTAATTTTTAATAATTAATTGCTCATACCTCATACATGGATTTACAAATATTTCAAGATCAAAACCTGACGATAAAAATCTATTTTGTCTATTCTCATGTACCTAATAAGCTTTTTTTTCTATTCATTTTCTTGTTTGACTGCGTGTACAAAATTGATGACTGGGACAAGTTTTTCCAATTTCCAGACTTGATCATTGAGACTGGCAAATATTATAGATATCATAGGCGTGGTTCATTTAATAGTAACTGATAAAAGTAACTGGTACATTCTTTTCATTCTTCAAGTTTCAAGTGTCCGTAGTCCGTCAAAGGAGTGAATAATACAAATTTAATGCGGAAATGTAATATAATAAATAATAATATATTATAGAATAAAACAAAAAGGCACCACCACCATAAAAAAATAAAACTATGTATGAAAAAATACTTATGAAAATGAAAATACGCTGGACTTAAAACTTAAAACAATCTATTACTTTAAAATTTGGATTAGGCATACTTGACTGAATACGCGTAATTTTACGGGAGGATAATAAATAAATAATATTTGTGAAAAAGAGTGCATTATAAATTGTTCATGACCAATAACCAAATAATAAAAAAGTTGACGTTTTTGATAGACAATACATGTGCAGTAAAGGAAATATAAAGTATAGAGTATAACACGCAAACCTCCACCTTCATAAATAAATATAATATATTCCTTATAGTACAAAAAAATAAAAAATGTCTAAGAAAAAGGATAAATACGCTTAAATAAACAACTAACTACTATTATACTTTCTATCACCTTTTCATACTTATTACTTATATCTTATATCAACTCAAATACGGCAGTCGACAGTGTGCATTGTGTATGCTTTGCATTTTAAATATTGTATAAGACATGTGTCATGAAAAAGTTAGAAAAAACTAGAATAAAAAAATAAAAAGCTTTCTTTCTTACCTTAATCTTTTTTGCTGTACGGTTAATTCCTGGGAGGAAGCAGAATTATTATTATGATGTCGATTGAATCCAAAGCCGGTTCCATGAAATGGAAGATCGGCCAGTGTCAAATTGGATCCAAACAAAGTTTGTTGCTGATTGTTGTTGTTGTTATTATTATTATTATTATTGTTGTGACTGGGGTTATTGGTGAGTTGTTGAGAGTAGTAATCATCCATTTCCAAATTTGAATCATCATTGTTGTTGTTGTTATTATTATTATAGTTATTAAAATGGTTGTTATTGTTGTATGATGGGACTGGAGTGCCAAGGGTCACATGGATGAAAATGACCACTATGAGAACTGGATCAAGTGGAGTGAATCTTCTCTTTTCTGTCCTCTTCGTCATCGTCGCTGTCATGATTTGTGGTTTTGTGATTGACAATCTCAAAGTATTTTTTCTACTTGGACAACCCACAACAATTGACAATTGACAACTAATAAAAAAATAAAAGATGTGACAGACAGACAGACGGATTTGTAATTTGTAGTGATGTTGTGCCAATCTGTCTGTGTATTTAGTGTTTAGTATTTTTAGAGCACTCTTGAATGAATGAATGAATGAATTTATATTATTATATTTTATCGTGTTCCTCTCTGAGTACTTTTCACTTTTTATTACAGTTATTATTAAATAATGCACTCTGTATTGTATTGTGTTTTATTGTTTATTAGCTCAAAATAGTATTTCTTTAGTGTAAGTTGATGGTAAAACTTGAGGTGTTTAGTTTTTACTGTTTAGTTTTTAGAGCTCCGTCTTGTTGAGTTCTTGTTGGTGGCAAAAGACCGTCTGGTTGGATCAACGTGAGTAGGGCTGCGCTTATATGCTCTGCTTATATCGTAAATCGTAAAAGGAAAAGCAGGAGCAGGAGCAGGAGCAGAGATAGATATTGAGATAGATATCCAGCACCACAAAAGTCAATAGATAGAGAATAGAGAGCTGGGCTGTCGGTCGTCGGTACTAGTTCAAGTAGTAATAGTAATAGTAGTAATACTACTTACGATTATAGTTTAGAGTACTTAGAAGAAGCCCAAGAAAAAGGAGAAGAAGAAAAAGAAGAGATAAGTATAAGTTTGTCATGTATCATGTATATATATAAGTATACATGTATAATATATAATATGTAGCTCTAAAACTCAGACATAGGAAGAAAAAAGTACTGATACTCAACACTCAATTCTCCATTCTCTACATATACTCGATACGATACTCTCAATACTCAATACTCAACATGGGAATCATGTACACGATACTAGGTACATATATTACATATAAAATACACATGTAGGCGCACAAGACAAAATAGTACATGCACAAAAGCATGGACCCATATTCACGTACATTTTATATTTTACAGATAATAGCTACATATTAGATATTAGGTACTTATGTATTATGTATTATGGGTATTACACATTTTATAGATTGTAGACAAATAGACAAGGAGGCAATAATACAGTCAACAAGTAAATCACAAATCACACCATGATAAATATTCAATATAACATCATGTACAAAATACCTACATCTCTCTTTCCATTTGGAACACAAGACAAGAATTCTGATAATTTACATGGAAAAATCATAATACCTCTTCAATCTCCCAATTTACATATACATATACATATGTATCTGAGTATGCAGATTATTGTTATTGATTATTTTGTGATGTGATGTGATGTAGTATGTAGTGGAAATGGAAGGAGATGTTTGATGTTTAGAACTAAAAAAAAGAAAATATAATATACATAATATGGGATTGAAGATTGAGCGTGTCCTTTGTCCTTTCCTGGTCGATCATCTCTCCCATGTCATTTCACATTTCATGCTTGCTCCTTCCCTCATTATCTTATCACATTACACTTTACACTCGGAAAAAAATTAAGTATCCATAATTAAATTTACGCTTAAATATTCCAATGGAATGGCATCATTTGTTCATTCTCAATTCTCAATTGTGCACCTCTTGTTCTTTACTAACTGCTCCATGTACTTCTATCTACTTTTTTTCTTCTCCTTCGTAAATAGTTTTATTGTCATGTACAAGAAGAAATCTAAATCCAATCCAGTAAAATATAAAAAAAATATCATGGTCACTTTTTTTACTATTCCAAAATAATAAAGTCAAAACTCCATAATATTATTATATAATTATTATGTGTGTATAAAGTATGAATATTTTGATACTTGTGGTCTGTCAACTTGTGAATTCATTCATTCATTCATTTTTTTTCAAAACGTCAAAAAAGGAGACGCGTCTCCTTTTCTCACCTTTTGCTAAAAGGACAGGGGACAGACGCTAAAGAATTTCATAAAACAATTGAAAAAGATAAAAGATTGATTGATTCTGTATTCTGTATTCAGCTTTTGTCCAAGTTGTGTAACGTACATATTGATTTACTGATTGTTTACGAGGAAAAAAGTCTACATGTAGACTGTAGACGTTAAACATGAATACTTTATATCTATATGATCTATAATATATACAGTATTCAACTTTCGTGGAAATTGGAAATAAATGCGCACTATACATATTTATTTATTTACTATAAACCACAAACGCGTCCCCGTCAAACTCCATTAGCATCAGCATTAGCACTAGACACTGATCACTGATCAGCGATCAGTCATCATTATTTTATTCCATGCCGTATAATACATTTGTGTATGTATTTTTATTATTTTTTATGGTGATTATATAAGAAAAATAAGAGTCCATGATTGTCATAAAGAAAGAAGAGACATTTAATACTTTCCTTTGTATTTTTTCCAATTTTTTTTATCTTTTATGATATTTTACACACCCCCGCAAAAGCTTCTATGTGAAATTCATTAGACGTTAGACATTAGGCATTAGACAGTATACTTTAATATTATATATTATTTTATATAATAATGTGTAAAAAAAAAGACAAAAGAGTCAACCTCGCGTTCCGTTCATGGAATCCATTAAAACCGTGTTTATAGTACATTTTACTACTACTAGTACTTATAATAATATTACATGTTATATGTTATGCATAGGTGTACAAAAGACAATAAGAAAATAATAATGGGGAAAACAAAAAAGGCGAGACAAGAGTGAATGAATGAATGCATAACGATGGGAAATGGAAATTGTAGTATGTAGACAATCGTAAAGTATGAACATGTGTGACTGTGTGAGCACTGAGTCTTGAGCTAACCATTAACAAATAAATGACAAACGCCAAAGTCAATCTCCATTCCCTATAATCTATAATAATGGCATATTGATATCACCAATAAAACCAATTCCTTTTTTTTCATTTCATTTCATTTCTATAAATAAAACATGAATGATGAATGCAAAATGCAGAGAGAAATACGAAATACAGAAAAATAAATAAAGAAGATGCACAATATTTACCATTTACAACTTACAATTTACACGGATTCCATCACATTTATTTATTTATTATTTATTATTTATTCCATTCACTATTCGATTGCCAATTCATGTCTACGACGCACACTTGATACTTATTTTATTTTATTTACTTTTTTTTACAAGTAGAATAAAATGAAAACTACGATGAGCTATCATTTTTATCATTTCATTGTTCATTGTGCACACGTCATAGGACATAGTACAGAGTACACAAGTAAAATTCGTGTTTTTCACTATCCTATTTTATTTTATTTTTTCCTCCTTTCCTGCCTTTCGTTCAAGGCTTTTGAAGAATTTTGACCCACAATTTGTTTGTTTTTTATTGTCAATATCCAATGTTCAATGATAATATATTGACGTAGGTGCAAAACGTAAAATGTAAAACGATAATAATTGAGTAGTCACAAACAGAAAACAGAAATAAGGATGAAAAAGATTGAAGAAAGCAAAATTAAACTTATTTGTATTTTGTAGCGGTTTCAAGTGGGTCAAAGTTGACTTTGTGACCGCACAATTATTGACAATCAGATGACAGACGAGGACATCAACAACAACAACGAATATGTATTCCCATAATCTATGTACAATCTCTTTTTCAGTGTACAAAATACAAAACAATATTAAAACAATAGTTTTTTACACCACCTAGACAATTCTAGAATAGATTCTACATTCTACGCAATAAATATGGAAAAAATAGACTATAGGGTGAAAATATGAAAGGTTAAAACTTAAAACGTCTTTTAAATTTCAAATTATTATACGGGATAAAAGTCTACCTTTATATTTATACACTATTAGAATCAAAATGCAAGAATCCAAGTAGAATCAAAGCTGAAGATTTTAAGTCAAAATGGAGTACAAATTGCTCTACCAACATGAAACATCTATATAAGTACATTTAGGTATGTTGTTTTACAAATAAAGGGAGCGAGATCAAAAAAGGTACTACATTTAAATACAAGAGAAAAAGGTATAAAAAATACTACTGATCATTCATCATGCTTAAACATTAAGACACATAACACGTAGATTGTTCATTGTTCATGTTTTATAGGGAAATAAACGGTTGTGTTTTCGGTATCAAATGTAGATTATTGACTGTTGACTCCTTTACGTAACTCTCTGTATTGCACAACTTGAAAAATCCTCCGCTTTACAATTTACAATAATTCTTGAAAAATATGATTGACTTGTTGCTATTAACACTAGTTATATTTACACTAGATATTTAATATTACTGTACTATTTCTTCTCTCTCTCTCTTTTACTCCGTACAACAATAGTCAATAGTTAATAGTTTACAGATACAGTAGCGAACTACGAGCTTTTAAAGTCCTCATAATGTCTGGCTTTGTTTCCTGTGTCTTTTCTTGTTCTTCCTCATATCACGTCATGTGGAATGTTGATATTCCATTTTCATTTGCACATGGGCTCACCTATTTGAAATTTACTATGCATGAAGTACAAAGCATGTTGAAATATTACCATGTAGTTACACATGTATTTTTTGACACAAGACACATTCGCGTATGTTGTATGTTGTGATGAAAGAGTGAAGGGAAGGTGAAAGAGGGAAGAGGAAAGACGAGAGGCCAAATTGTAAAAATACTACTTGTTGTTAGACCCTAGACCCTAGACGTTACGGATTATTTACTACAAAAAGGTCTTTGATCTGTGTTTTAATCAGAAACCGTTCAAGAAATCGAAATTAAAATCCTTATTCACATTTCATATTCATATTTCTTTACGGTCACCGAACTATTGTATGATCTACAATCTACGAGAACTATGAACTACGACCAACGACCAACGACCACCTACAACCAAAAACCAAAACTTAGACAATGCTCAAGACTCAAGACGGAGACAACGACGATGACCTAAACAATGACGATGACTGCAGCATGTCAAATAAAATAAATGCGTATGAAATTAAGAACCAAGAACCACAACACACAAGAGAAAATTACAGACACTCTGAAAATTTCCAGACAGCATTTTTTAGCACGGGCCCGTTTTTATTAGACACTAGACACACACAATACACATAGACATGAACACTGAACACTGAACACGCACAGCTCAGACAGACACTACTGCAAACTACAACTCTGCCAATTCCTATTACATTTACATGACACTTTACACTTTACACATTGCACCACCATCATTTTGTAAATACAATACCATTTTTGATTCATTCATTCTTTCTTCTCGTTTTATGATTTGAGCTTCTGATTGGGACTTTTAAATAATGACGACTCGTAGTTTATCGTTTTCTGGGCTATTGACTGTAGACTGTTGGCATTTGAACATTCGAACATTTGAACAGTCAATGGAAGACACATTCAATCTTTCTTCTTCTCTACCTTTTTTTATTCTTCTTGATGATGATTAAAAATTAAATGTGTAATGGCCCTCCACATGTTTTACTTTGCTCGTCACTCAACGTTAAATATTAAATATTATAATACATAAATAATGAGTAACACCTACTTTTATTTGAATGAGACGAGAGTTGTGAGTTTTAAAATATTTGAACACACATCGATATTTACTTGTATGATTTCAAATCGTAACATCATACAATTCACTGAACAAAATGACCAATTGCCAACATGTGAAATGACTGTGAGTTTTGAGATTGAGTGAATGAGATAGGAGACAAAAGACAAAAGTAATAAGAACGGACAATAAAATAAATAAATGTTTTACTGTTGCACATTAACGGACTCTATTTTTAATTATTATCTTATAGATCCTAGATATCCTAGATATAGTAGCTCTCGTATAGTTTTTTCTTTTTTCTGTTTCTGTGCAAAAATTAGAGAATACTGTGACAATGATACGAAAAAACCTATACAGATTACAAATTACAAATATTATATGGTAAATCAATAAAGTATTAAGTACGAGGTTGGCAATCGGTAATAATATAGCTTAAAAGCCTCAAGTATATAATACATAATAATTTAATGTCAAAAATCAATTATCTGTGCATGTGGTATAATAAAAATATTATGGCGATTGGCCATTGGCCATGTAAGTACCTGAGAACTGAGAACAAGCGTCATAAAAATTAATTTCTCATAGACGTATCCATTTCCGGAAATTCAGTCGCACAAAACACGAAACAAAAAGACGCAACACAGCGAGTCCAAAATGAGCAAAAGGAATATTGAATACCATTCGTATCATGTCCAAATTAATAAAGCATAAAACATAAAACAGAGATAGATGTAAAAAAAAGAAATAAATAAAAAAGGTGAATTTTGTTTTTACATCAAGAATCAAAAGATTCAACAGAGTTTAGTTGAGATAAAATATTATGATACTATATTTAGAAAACCTTCAAAATGACGACTTTTGTTTCAATAAAATTATTACGTCGTCAATACTCAGTCGTCAACAACACGGGAGTACATACTAGATATGTGTTTTATCTTTTACAATAATTATTATAAATATTTATGCGTTATTCATTATTCAATGACATTTGAATTTTTATTATCTTTTTTTGTCTTCAGTCTGGAATCTGGAAAGAAATTCAAAGTCTACTAAAAAAAAGAATATTAAATATTATATTATTGTCTTGTTTTATAAAACGTGCTGGTCTGTAAAAATAAAAATGCTCACAAAATTCCCAATGCCTCACAACTATAAATATGTATATATGTAATTTTGAGAATGAATGTTGAATGATGAATGAAATTTGGTAGAAAAATGAAAGAGTGGTCAATTTACGTGAAGTTGAGGCAGAGATAGAGTATTTTTCAGAATTCAGATCCTATCACTCTCATTATCATGTTTTAAATAAATAGAAAATAGATACATCCGTAACTGTTTTCTAATATCAAGAACCAAAAGATGCTTTCGTATTTTGTATAACTAAAAAGTACATAATATTATGATGCTTTTTTTTTACTTTATACGAATATATTATACTGTATTTACAACTGCTGAAACGTGGTTCTCGGAACTTGGGAGTGAGAAGTCTGAGAGAAGTATGCACAATGCACAATGTACACACAAGTTTACATCTGTCTGTTTCATATTTGATCAAGTTGAGAAGAATTTTAAGATTTCAGACAGATTCTTTTATTCTTCTTCTTCTTTTACTTACACTTATTTACATATATTCCAGACATTGTTGTTATTGTTTTTTTCGTCTCAGGTCTCTGATAAAACCCAATCCAATCTTAAAATACTAATAATAAATACAATAGAAGATTCTAGAATTCTTGATTCTCAGAAAGGACGATGAGACAAAAGTGACAGGAAAATATTTACTTGTATTTTATACTTTAGGGTTACCCGGGGGATCTGTGGTTTGGGGGTAACTGTGGGCAACATTAATTTAACCCTTTTAAACCATCTTTTTGCAAAAAATAGTAAATGTACATTAAACTATCGACTTTCATCTAC
>JABASP010001586.1:0-27678 GCA_019776565.1 Sminthurinus signatus | reverse complement strand
GACTACTATCAGTCTATTTCGTACATACAAATTACGGTAGATAACAAAACAAAACACTCATTCGATCAGATCTGTCTCACACAGTCACTGCCCATTTTACAAAAAAACAACAATTCTACAAAAAGTGATATGTGTATACAGTATAAACTAAATTTTCTGTACATAAACTCTAAATTTCTAAAATTCTTAACTAACAAAAATACTTTGGAAAAACAACCATCTGTTTCATACATTTTTGACCGAGACGCTTTAAACTTAAAATCAAACCTAAATTAACTAATACAAGTGAATTAAACACTCTTGCTAATACTCATGAACTTTCTTGCATTGTTACTGGGACGTATGTATCATATTATAATATTACAGTAAAAAGTAAACGTCAAATAAGTACAAGTCTACTCAAGTTATTCAGCATATTTTTTACACAATTAGTTGTTAAATGTTATGAATTATAAATTATATCAATATATAATCAAAGTACACTGGTAACAAAATACAGGGAAAAGAAGGAAAATTCCTAAGGTAATTTAAGACTTTGTTCTACCAATGGTAAAAACTAGTCGTATAAGGTCAACACTCAACACTGGGTTGACTCAAGCGTGAAAAATACTTGAGCAACATGAAAAAAAATCTTGTAGATTAAATTCTATCGCTTGCGCTTTTTACACTCATGGTTCGTGAATATACGTTACAAAACTATCAACTGTATAAAAATGCGACTGTCTGGTCTACTGCAGTTCGCTATTATGTAATATGGTATTATTAGTATTACTAAAACTATAAAATATTACCATAATTTATATTTTACACCCTTTTTTTTACTGTTTGTGTTTAAAAAAATTTTGTATAAAAATTGTCACAACTCTCACAGCTCTATCACGTACCTTGTATTTAGTTATACTAAAAATTAAAAAAAAAAACAACATACAAGTACATATAGTTGTTCAATATTGTGCTCAGTGCACGCACTGCATTTCTAAATAAGATTATATTATATTTAGCAGCTTCTGATTATTATAGTATTCTAGATCCTAGAATATAGTATTATGTAATATAAACTAAACAGTAGAGATGCCTTTGTCTTAAATTATTTAAACTGCTTGTGGAAAAATCTGAGCACATCTTATATAAAATATAAAATAACAGATACAAGTGCACATGTTTGTAGTCTGTAGTTTGTATACAATAAATAAAACAAAAAATATTGTCATTGAATCCTATATCCTATACCACTAGCAACTAGCACTACCTTAAAATACAAGTTAGAGAGTAAAAAGGAATTAAAATTGTTAACATTGAAATTAGAGATGATAATGAAATGGTTTCAAAAGAGATTCTTCTTATTATTATTCTTGCTTGTCCTTGCAGAGTATGAGAAGATGAGATTATATTACTGAATCCGGAAGATGATGTATAAGGTAGCAAAACAGCACGATAGTTTATATTTGCAACTGGAGACTCTGTTGAAAAAAAAGGAACAAAACAAAGAATTAAATTTCATCCACCATTTATATTATACCTGTATGAAAAGTGTGCACTGTGCATGTAATTTTGTACGTTCTACATTATAAAATTTCTAAATTAGATAGTATTACAGTGTATTAATCTATCGTGTGTAAATTTGTGAATACTTTTAACTTTTATAGTAAAATCAGTGTGAGTTGAAAATAAATGGAAACAAAATATTATGTAAATAGCTAATTGTTACTGGTGCGTGTGCTATCTGTAACAAAAGCTGAACAGAACTTCTGTTTACCTTCTAAAAGTGTAAAATGTGTACATTATAACAAAAAATATTATTCAATGTAAAGTCTAGTCAGTAGACAATAGTATAATTACTTGTTCGAGAATTTTTAAGAGTGTAAATTTGTTTAAGTAAACATTAAGTCTTATTGAATGTTTATGCTAATTCACATTCCTTACTAAATAGCATATAGCCAATTGTAACCTTTTTTACCTAGAGCTTTGCAAAATGTAAAGCAGTAATCACTATATACACATTTATTATTACGACAACTTCAGCATCAAAATAAATATGTTAATTGCTATTAAGTTTTTCATGCTTCAAGTTAGAAGAGCAGAAAAAACTTGTTCAAAGCACGAAAATAATCATGCACACTATCGCTTGTCTACTCCTATAATCTATAATATTATTCATATTATAAATCATACTATATGGCTGAACTACAATTTTTAAAGCTCACACACTTAGTTAACTCTACGGAAGAAGTAGTAAATAGTGCATACTAGTTTATGTAAGCAAATAAAATTATATTTAATATAAATATTGATTTTAAATATATATATATTATATAGTAAGGCAGGAAACTTGACAAACCAAATCACAAAGATGGCAAACACTGTTGTTAAAATTAACATGCTGATTGTAGCGGAGATAGATGTTTGTCCTCCATACGAAACATATTGATTGGAACAAGCCGGGGGGCATATGGGAATGATGGCCTCTGGAGTTTCAAGTTGATACAGAATATTTAGACACACATTAATTTAATTTTACATGTTATAAAATTGATAATAATTAAAAATTGTAACACACACAAACACACACATTCATGCAAAACTTTTTCGTATACTCTTTGTCAGTATACTGTATCAAAATATCACATGTTTTTGTTCATGTAATTTATCAAATGACAAATTGTAACTATTTTTCTGTAAAAACAAAATGATAAAAAAAAGTAAAAACTAATTTTGTCAAAATACAGACAACGAAATGAGTGGAGCCTGGTACTTGTGACATTCTTTTTTAAAAAGGCTAGTAAATTGCAATTAAGTTACAATATAGAATTTTTAAACCTTACAAACATGGGAAAAAACTCCTTTCATGTATGCACATTTTTCATGAATAAATAAAACAGGGTTAAATCTATACAACTTTTAACGGTTTTTAGTAATATATCACAATTACAAGACCTCATCTTATAATTTCATTCTCAAAGTTTTTCAATTATATAAGAAAATACACACAAAGCAAACGATTTTTCAAAAATACAAATCATGCTTTCACTATTTGTAGATAGCTTGAAATTTTATATAATCCCTGAATTTTAATATCAAAACCATGCTTTTAAATTGTATTGTATTGTTCATTTTTCAAAACAAATTGTTGTTCAAAAATTGAAGAGCTGAATAAAAATTGTTGATCATCTCAAAGGAATTTTGAATTTATATTTACTGTTTACATATTACGTACAATCAGACCAGGAAAACTCCTAAAATAAAAAAAGTTAAACTTACCAAACAATTCCACCTTTGCTTCTGTCGCACCGAGCTTGTTGGCAGCTTTGCATGTGTATGTACCTTTAGAAAAAAAACCCAAACGGGAAACATTTAGTACAGATACAAAAAAGAAAGAGTGTCAAGTATTTATCTACAATGCATTACATAACGTAATTTAATATTGGAAAACAAACCATATTGTTTCTTTTCAATCGTGATAACTCGAAGAGTTGTATCAGTAAAATCATCAGCAGTATTGAAATGTGAAATCCTAAAAACAAAAAAAAAAGAATAATAATAAATAATAATTGTATGATTGATTATACTAGTCAAAGTACTTTAAAATTATGAAAATAATACGACTTGCAGTATAATATATTTCTTACTTCTACACGATCGTGTTTCAAAAACTACTATTATCTGAAATAATTGATAAATTATAGCCAACTAACCTGTAATGTTGGTTATTTGAAAGAAGGATATCATCTTTAAGCCAGGAACTATAATGGTGAAGCAAAATATATAAGTACACAAATTCATTATTGATTTCTCCATAGGATTTTGAGTATGGAAATGCCACAGTACGTATACGTGAAACTAAATGACAAAAACATTTTTAATTTGGTTTATTTTTCCAATTTAAAATTTAAACTTACATTGCTGGTGGAGGGTAGGCAACGATGTGGCATTCCAAATCCATGTCATATTGTAAAGCTTGTCCTACTTTAGGTCTAGGAACTGAGATAACTGGAGCAAATTCAACTTCAACCGCAATATTACGTCTAGCTCCTTTTCCTACAGAATTTTCAGCAACACAGTAGTATGTACCACGATCCTCTTTCCTGCAAATCAAAATCATATTATCATACACGTTAGAAATGCTTACAATTCACAAGATGTGTATTTTACACTTTCATTAAGAATAAAACAAGTGTCACAAACAGAATTTCCACTAATACAAATGATTCTAATAATTTACTGCACTAAATCTTACTTGATTGACAGGATTTTCAAAGTATTTCCTCTGTAAATTGATCCACCAGTAGGTAAAATGGCATTGTTTTCTCGTCTCCATGAAATCTTTGGAAGAGGGTATCCAGAAGCGTAACATTCAAGTGTAACAGATTGCTTCTCTGACACTACAAGAGAACGTGTTGAATTATCTGAGATCACCGGTGGCATACGAACTTGGACCTAAATTTTGGATTTTGAAATAAACAAAAAAAAAAACATTATGTCATTATGGAATATTTTTAAGTGATGAAAATGAGCATCCGTTTTGATTTAAAAAAAAAATAAAATAAAATAAAATAGTAGATACATACATTGACATCTGCTGTGACATGACTTGAGACTCCAATTAATATTTGACATTGATAAGTCCCTGCATCAGTCTCTTGTAAATCCTTGACCTGAAGTGTAAATAGAGAGCTAGATTGATCAAATCGAAGACTGAATCGACTGTCCCTAATGATGAGAGTAGAGCCAGATGAAATAATCAAAGGATTTTGTTGATTTGATCTATCCCTTTTAATCCATATAACAGGGTAATCTCGGGCAAATTGAACTGAACACTCCAGCTCAACAGTACCTCCAATATCTTTAATTTGTTCTTGAGATATAAGAGAAATTGTAGGTGTACGTTGTCCATTTGCAACTAAATAAAAGAAAATAAAATAAAATCAAAGCATAAAAAAAATTAATGACTGGATATTATATTATTATAGTTTTATATTTTTATATTGTGGATCAATTATCATAAATCATAAACATAACATCAAAATGTCAACTTGCTGTCAATAAAAACAAGAGCACAATGTACACACAATACACACTGCAGTATAATATAGTGTGTAATATTATGTACATTGTACCTAATATTTTATGATGCCCACATGCGGGACTTTTTTTTATACTATGCTTCCAAGTACAATCACTATTGACAACCGCATTAGAAAAACAAAAACAAAAGACTTACTGGAAACGAGAATCGATAAAGTTATCGATAAAAATGCCCAGGTATTCATGGCTAGTTCCGAATTCCGAATTCCAAAATTATAGTTGAGTGTGTACAATTTTATATAGTTATTTTAATTTTCTTTGTTGTGTGTCGCTCTCATGAAAGAGGAAAACTTTTCAAAAAATATTCCAATCACAAATATTATATTCTTCTTGTTCTACAACTTCCTAATTCCTAATCACTAACACACTAAAACAAAAAAATGCTGTAACGCATTGCCTAAAAGACACACAGCCTAAAGCCTAAAAGAACATAAGACGGAAAGAACAACAAGTAAACCAAGAAGAAGAAGAAGTCGAGGAACAAAAAAGTGTCACTTCCACAACTTTTTACAATAAAATATTTTACACAGGACAATGACAAAGTAGAGATTTTTTTTTTCGTGTCCCCCCGTCGTCACTCTTTCTTGTCGTGATTCTGATTTGATTACTAGGGCACCTAGAAACGGTTCAGCAATCTCTTCTTCTTTTGGTTAAAGAGAAAAACCGCAGATTCCACACGAAACAAAAAAAAACAAATTATAATATAATGTTAAAACTTAAACTGTCGTCGTTGATGGATTGAAGACGAAAACCACGAAGAAGAAGAAGCAGAATAATAATAATAAGAAGAAGTGGTTGTATTAGAAGAGTATGATAATCATAATAATATAGAAACAAGCAACAGTGTGTGAGTCACTTACAAAAACAGAATATATATAATATATTTCTACTCACATTTACGTACGTTTAACAACAAAACAGTTCCCTTTCGAAACACAACGCCAACTCCTGCGCCCGAAGGCTTCATTGAACATCTGCCGTCCAAAACATAAAGGATTTTTTTCCTCTCTCTCTCTCTACTTATTCTACATCTCCCTCTCTTTCACACACACACACTCGTCTCTCTCGTTCTCTTCTCATCCTCATTCATTCATTCATTTAGCTTCAACTGAAACGTACACAGAGATTTCTGACTGTTTCACCAACAACAAACCTGCCTGTTACCAACCGGTAAAGAAAAACTCAATGAACCTTTTCTTTTTTCTTCTTCCTGTTTTTCTTACTATTCTTGTACTTTTTCATTTCCACTTCCGATTTTTCCCATTTCCAATGTTTGTCACCTGCTTATAGTCAAAATACAAAACAGATAAAAGATTAAAGTAAACACTCATAAATATGAACAAAGTAGAATAGAAAGAACCATATAAAACAGATAAATTATCCATCATGTATGATAATTGATGGAGTCATCAAAATCTATTATTGTTAATATAATATTTATTTATAATTTTTAATATTATGACTAAATTCAAGGTCTCATTTTATGAAACTAGAAACTATATTACAAAATGCTTTTGCATGTCTAAACTTGAACTAAAATACAATGTAATTTTCATTTTGTGTGTACACACAATCACAAATTCCTTTCCAATTACGCATTATACTCATGTACTAGGAATTTATAGAATGAAATGAAGTAATAGGGGACGTATAACTATACTAATAATTTTTATTATTAAATATTAAATGATTAAACGTTTTTGAAACATGACATACATTCTAGTATAACATAGTAAAACTGATAATCTGTATTTTACCATTTATACTTTTTCACAGACTCCTTGGACAAGATTAAAGGTCGGCAGAGGAAATCTAGACAAGCATACATATACAAGATTATATACATAGAAGAGAAACAAAAACGACAAAGAAAATGCATTCATCATTACTTTTCCAAATCATAACTTATTTTAACATTTACTACCTCATAGTTTTCAATTTGACTGAAGTCATTCTATATATATTCAAAGGATCAAATTTACCTTATCCAAGCAGTTATGTTGCATGTGATATAATAATTTTAGTCCTTGCTGCTCTTTTGGAATTTCTTCGTTTGGATTTAGGAAGGAAAGGGAATTTGACTGAACATCAGTTACCAGTGATTGCTTGTTTAACTCTCACCATCCCATGTACTTTAGCAGCCGTCTACATTCTGATTTGGCAAACTTATGTACTTCGAATTGAAATTATCTTGTCCAGTATTCAATTTGTTTTCCATGGTTTAGAAATCATTTATTGTATTATCCTAACTGTTGGGTTCACTAAAAGATCATCACTTAGATAAAAATACATATAAACATTATGAATTGATGTATATAATATGTATAATCAGATGCGCCGATACAATGCATGCTCATGTATTTCTAAAATATTATACATAATACGTAAGAATAATATTTAATATTATCTAACTTTTAGTAAACTATATTTGTAAACTTAAATCTAATATATATATATACATAATATATGGAATCCATGGATGGTAGGTATACTACTGTAGAATAATTTTAATTATAATTTTGTACTTTCATATCTTTGTAAAAACATGTGTGTGTATACATTCTATTTATAAAAACATTTTTATTACACTTCTTTTTTATATTTATAAAGTAATTACTATTTTATATTTTAGTTTTTCATTTTTGTAACATTACTTACTTTTCAAGTTTCAAGTATGTAAAAATGTACGTTTCTTATTTATAACGAAAAAACAAAATCAAATAAATAAATATCCATGTACATACTGTATTATAATATGAATATGCATTTTGTGCATAAAAATATTTATATTTACAACAAGATTTAAGGTTATCGGTAACATCAAATATCAAAAAACTCTTTAAAAATGATTATCATTCATTTAAAATAAATAAAATATTATGCTTTACGCTGCACCATACAAAAGATTTTCTAAATATTATATAGATTCAGACTTTTTAAAATTAGGTATATATCTTATGTCATATAATAAATCATATAGTATATACATATCATAGATGAAACGAGGATATATATATATAAATATTATCGTTTTCTTTCACTGCGCTTTGCATTTAATAAGTAAAAAGGTCCTAACATAATATTTTGCAAAAATCATTCAATTGTTCCAGTTAGATTCGATTGATCAGCATAAAATGCTATACGCATAGAATATAATAATATTAAATATTATGATACTTATCTGCACATAAGTATTTACTATTACTAAACCTTTAAAAGACCTATACGCTTTTTTGTTTTAACTATATAACTAACTTACAAAAACTTACTTTATACATAATATATATAATATATTAAAAGCTGCATGCTACGTACGTACTACCATTTGTGCTAATTGACTAACTATATAACTATAAGCACATTTTTTGCACATCATATCAATAACATATATTATATTGGACAGTACTTTCTACTGACTACCTTCTTTACAGTAATATTATATATACATACTTAATACGTTAGACATTAAGTAACCCCTCATTTTACCCTGAACAATAAAAACTATGTATATAATATATCATCAAGCACATATATATGTAAATATAACAAATATTTTGGTTCGGTACTTGTAAAAATAAAAGTAAAGTAAAAAACGTCAGATCTAAATCAAAAATTATAATGAATAATAACATACGTCAGTATTTTCGAATTTACCTTCTGCAAGATATTTCATTCCATTTTGTTACCATTTTCAGAGAAGTATAGTAATTGACCATGCACCTCCATTCATTCATTCATTCATTCACTCACAATTCCAATGCATTCCCAATTCTTGAATGCTGCATGCGAAAAACAAATTTGACATTTTCCCCTTCTAAGAACGCTAAATGGGGAAAGAAAGTTAGTGAGATGGTTAGACAAACAACAATAATAATAATAAGCAAAATACTGTTCTACATAATACATAATAATATATACTAACAAGACTACATGTAATAATACACTAAAATAGCACCAAATACTAATTATTATTGAAACAACAATAAGGATTACGGAATAAGGAAAAAATAAATGAGATTGTTTTACAGCCTACTACAGCTAACCCAGATCAAAATAATATATTATATATACATAAAAATAATGATTATCTATTCATGCAAGCTACACTGTCCTAAAAATTGCATGCATTTCCCAGTTTACAAATTAAATCAAGCTACGTTTTAAATACTTTTGAATTACTTTTGAATCAATCAAACAATAATGCTCAAGGACTTTCATACAAGAACTTACTTTCGTTGACCAATAATTGAAAATACATGATTGGTTATAAATCCTTAAGTAAAAGGTTTTTTTGTAGTTGGAATATATCGTATAATATTATATATTATATCATAACATATTATACAATACAATATACGGTTGCTCTACTCAGAATATTTCATGACCATATATTAGATATTATGTTGTTGTTAATAGGATAATATCAAATACATTGAAGCATGATGGACAAATAAATATTACTATTCATATCGGACCCTATTAATATTTTTCAACAATAATTTTTTAAAAAATTATTCGTTTTCCGAATATCTAAATATAAAAGATTTTTAACATTAACTGAAGGGAAGAGTGTTTCATACTTTGGACGCAGAAGACACACTAGAACTAGAGATAGCACTCGTTCTTGCTTTAAGTTGTTTGACTCGATACGAACAATAAATACGCAGGAAGACGGAGAGAAATACAAAAATGACTCCAATTATACCCAGTCCAGTTACTGGATGACTATAGAAGACGCATGAAAGTAAAACAGCAAGAGCCTATAATTTTTTTTAAAAAACAAGCAAGTAATTAAAATTATTATTCAGTACAAAATTAATGATTATCAATAATAAGTGACTGTTTTGGTTGTATTCGTATAGTAAATTGTTTTAAAAAATAAATTATGTACCTGTCTAATTGTCATGATAGTAATAAAAATAACAGCACCAAATTTCTCTATAGTATAGTAAATGTAGAGTTGACCGATAGCAGAACAAAATGATAGGATAATACAATCCACAAAAAAATTTCGATGCTGAAAAATTACAACAAAAAAAATAATATTATAGTTATAGTATGTATTCAGTATTCATATATCATATTATGCACATTTTAAATGTCCATAAAATACTACTTTATATTTTATCATAATATATTATTCTATTTTGACTAGAGCTTACTTCAAGCATAAAATGAAATGAAAGGGTTAAGGTTCCTTGTTGTACTAAAGAGACACCAGTAAGTAGACATGAAAATAAATTGACACCGTACTGAAAATGAAAACAAAACATAATATTATCATAAATAATTAATTTCATCATAATGAAAATGTTTATAAAGTTTCATTTTATTACATCATAGTAAAAAAAATAACCGAATAATGCTTTTCATTTACCATCATACGAACAGATGACATACGATATGTTCGGAAAAGCTCACTTTGCCAGTTTGAAGTAAACGAGTCAAAAATCATGTAGCTAACGAGAATAATGAGACCACTTAGACCAACAGTATATGATGAAGTTGCTACAGAGGCTGCATCACTAGATTTTAAAACCACAGCTTCTTGTACAGCTTGTACAGTATCATTACTCCCATATAAAAATAGAATCATTCCAAAGGATATGAGCGTTGCAGTGAAATATTCATAAAATTCATATGTTTGCTTTGATACAACTTTTCCCATTAACATTACGGGGATGATTTTACAAGCTTTTGCTAATACCTATATATATATACAACATAAAAAAAACAAGATTATTGACATAAGTTTGAGTAAGATTTTTAATTATACAAAATGTGTAATTTGTGAATTATAAAAAAAATAAGTATGCAAAAATACAAAACATGCATTATATTTTAATCCAAAACACTTACTTGAGTAGGGAAACTGACAAATTTGAGTGCTTCATATTGAAACCATGAACTCATGATATTCGAAAATGCACAATATGAATATTTGTACAATGGAGCTTCTCGTGCTTTCCCTCTTTCATAAATACTTAAATATACCCAAGAAATGACTAGAGCAAGTACTCGATTAATAAATACTAAAAATTGTGAGTCTGTAAATGATTGACCATCATATTTTTGAGTCATAATCTTTTCTTGAAGTAACCCCCATACTAAATATGATGCTTGAAGACCCGTAAAACAATAAAATAACAGACCAGCTGTTTTTGAAAATGATAATTGGTCTGTACTAGGAAGTGGAGTTGCTAATTTTTCAGGTTTAATAATGTCCCCACTAAAACTTTGGTCTAAACCATCTGAACCATAAATACAAGTTCTGATTAAGGGCCATAAGAATCCTTTATCTATAATAAAAAAAATCATACAAAAATACATATTTTAGCCATTGTTGGCCAGTCAGTAGTCAGTATGTATGTATATTTCAGAAAATAAGTAATGGATTAAAAAACATATATAATTGTATAGTAGATTAATTTACGTGATTTGTCAATATAATTAGTTTTATTTATATATTTTATGATGAAATATCCTGGAACAAAAATGACTGCATAGCCTGATAGATTTGCTAATAGTCTGTACAACCATGATGTATTGACAGCTGAATTGTCTCCTCCTCCACTAATACTTTGAAATTGATATGATACCAGGTATAAAACTCCAGATGTTGTAAAGAGTATTAAACTATACAAAGGATAAAATATAAAATTATTACAATATTAAGATTATTCTTTTTTAAAAAGTCAATAATAATATATATAGAAGATATAAATAGACTAACCAGCACACACTTTTTTATTTCTTTTACTTCAAACATTTTAAGGAGAGGCTTACCAAATTGAAAAATCCAAATGGTTTGATAAATTAATCCTCATATTATTGATGATATTTTGAGACAAACACAGAGAGAGAAAGGAGAGTTCAAGATTTACAAATCCTTATAATATTTTTAAAGGTATATTTACTTAAAATCAAAGTATGTATCAAAATATACATAGCATTCTGCCCGTAAAACAAAATCTAAAACTGAATCACAAAAAATGTCAATGTAAATGAGCAGATGGGAAAAATGTATATTTTAGTAATTTATTTGCCCTCGGATAATAGTATTTAGATTAAATGAATCAACACCTGTCCAAACACTGTGAATACAATATAATGTTCACCTGTATAATATAAAGTGATTATATATTCTATATTATTATGATTAATTCTGCTGTCTCTGTGGTTAACCTGAATAAATACGACAATTATTCAATTATGACATTTTTTTCTTTTTTCTCTGTTCGAAAACTTCTCTCGCCGCTCTCAATCAAGTCTTTCTTTGACGTCTTTGATTTTTTTTTTTGATGCAATTAAAGTAGAGAATTAAATGTAAAATATGTATTATACATTATAGAGAATTTAAAAGTATTACAAATAAAATTGTCATGATTTATTTATTTCATTGGTTCTGACCATGTTTTGAATGTACATAATATATTTATTATTTTTACACACATGGGTGCATATACCATATATACCAGATCAAAAAACTAAAAAATATAATATATTTTTGTAGTTTTTATGTGCATTCATAACTATATAACATACATTATTTACTATTAATACATAAAAATAGCGTCGCCATTACCATTTACCATTGCACACCTTTAAAACTAGAATAAATTTTGTTTGTATAAAATATGTATTACGAATACATATAAACGAAATGCGACGCATATAATCAAAATAATAACTATAAACTTTTTTTTTAGCTATTGAACACTTTTACTATTCCTATAATTCCTATCCATATTTAATGAGCGTATTATGAACAACATTAATGATTAATAATATAAATTGTAACTAATATATATATATATAATATACTTGTAACATTAAACTTACATGCAATTCATGCACATATACATCTAAATTATAAATATATCTAGATAAAATATAAAATATTGTACTTATATATTATGTATCTTGTTTTTATCATTTACAATAAAAAAGTAAAAAGATTACTTATTTCTCCATGTTCCTATCAGAAATCTACAGATAAAAGAAAATACTACAAAGAGAAAACAAAGACATTTTGGAACAAAGTCAGTCAGTTTAAATACACATTCATAATAAAATAATCATATATCTTTATATTGTACTTATGTTGTAAGAATTTAACAGTAAACAACTAGAAATACATAACACATAAAACAAATTATATTTTTGCTATAATATATACAAGACATCTACAAGTACATAAGTACATGGTGAAAATTTTTAAATAAAGGACATGACATTGTTTGCAATTCAATAACAATAAGAATAAAGAATAATTGATATGATTCTATATGTATATATGATCTATATTTAATCAAGTACTCCCTAAATTTCTTTCTCTATATCTTGAAACGAAACATTTTGAATAATTTTAAATTTTACATGTATCCATCATCCATCACTATAGTATATAGAAATTGAAGAACATCCTAATATATATGTATACATTATAAACAAATAAATTTTGCATGCTTTTTAACACTATACTTTAATCTTTAAGGCAAATTGTATATATTGTGTTATTATTATAATATTTAATATTATGTAGTATTATTTGTACGTTTCTTTTGATTTTATAACCGTGTATACATATATATATATATATATATTTAATACTCGTTTACTCCAGAATATCAACAACTATCGATAAAAACTATCCCCTCGAATCCTTCTAGCCAATTGTACGTCTCTGGGCATGATGGTGACTCGCTTGGCATGGATTGTACACAAATTTGTATCTTCAAACAATCCTACCAAATATGCCTCTGATGCTTCCTATATAAAAATAGATACACAAATTCAAGATGATATAATATATTATATATGATTAAATAAACATAAAATTACATGCTTAATATAGTTTGAAGTTCAACAGATAGTAATAAGTAATACTAAAAAATAACTGAATCAAAACATACTTGTAATGCTCCCAAAGCTGCTGCTTGAAACCGGAAATCACTCTTAAACATTTGCATAACTTCCCTTACCAACCGTTGGAAAGGTAGCTAAAATTAAAATAAAAAAATAACAAATTACATAAAAAACTATAATGCCAAGATTTATTACTATACAATTTGAATGTATTATAATATTATGTAAGTACATAATATATTTAAAAATACCTTTGGAATGAGTAATTCCGTTGATCGTTGGTATTTTCGTATTTCTTGGAGTGCTAAATACCCTGGTCTGGAATAAAAAAAATACAAAAATGTCATTAAAATAATAATTAATAATACTCATAAAAAGAAGTTTAAATTTTTAATCCATGTATAATGTATACAATCATCATTAAAATACAAGATATTATACAATTAACAATTAATAATAATTAGTATTATTATTGATTAAACCAATTTTACCTATATCGTCTTCTTGGTCTTGGTGCGGGTGGTGGTGACGTGTCTGGTGTCACATCTCTAACATTTCTACCCCTCAAAATTTTCTTTCCTTTAGGTTTAACCGGAGCATGAAGCTTTTTTGGAGTTTTCATAGCCACTGTTGGTCGGCTTGATGCACTTGTAGATGCCTGAGAGGCTCTACTACTTGTAGTTGGACTTCGTCCTCTTGAACGACGTCGTCGAGTTGAAGATTCTTCTTCTTCAGATTCTGATGATGCGGATGCTGATTCTTCTTTATGACGAGGAGATTTTTTTGGAGGAGGACGAGCAGTAGATTTTTTAGCAAGAGCTTTTTTTGGTTGTGGACTCTTTGTTGGTGTTGCTGGAGTTGGTGTTTTACGACGAGTAGATCTCTCTGGAGATGTATCCTGTTGTTGTTCATCCTCCTCCTCTTCTTCTTCGGATGTTACGGGTTCTCTCTTTCTTACTTTTGGAGGTTTTGCTGTTGACTTCCTAGCCGTTCGATGTGGCTTATCAGCTTGTGCTGCTCTAGGCATTCTAAAAAAAAACAAGTTATTGATATAAATTATTGCGATTTGTATGACAATATTACGTTTTATATTATAGAATTATGATAATTATTATTATTTTGTCGTTATTAAAAAGTAATAATAAATTCCAAACTACAAATACTGCTTTTCCTAGCCTACAACTAATTCACACGAGGATTTTAGTTTTTATACATACTCTATCACCTATCACTATTAAAAGTTTTTCAGAATGTTTTAGTAAATTTTTTAATAACAAGTATTAATTATAAGTAAAATACAAATTATAAAACATTATAGACAAACTTAGAGAATTATGACTTTTAATATATTATTATAACTTGAACTTCAAAAAAAAATGTATCCATAAAAATTCAACTAATTATTAATTATACAAATGTAATGAAATGATTAAAACACTTACTTGTTAGGTTAATGGTCGAAATTACCCCAATTATACAATATAAAATAATTAATCTAAACAATCTTTTACAAAGATTAAAATATTTTAACTTTCTTTTTATGAATTTTATTGAAACTTCAATCTTCAATCAAAAACAAAACTGTTTTCAAATCTGAGAGCTCAGAACTTTCCCAAGGGTTATAACACTACACAATATGCTGTAATGCTATATTACATATAGGAGAATGGAAAAAAACGTTGAACAAACGAATATAATATGTAATGCGTAAAAGTGCGTACATATAGTACATGCATATACTTACATATCAGGACAGCGAAATCAAAGGGACCCCTTAGAAATCTACATAATATGTGTCTCATTTGCAATGGTATTTTATAAAATAACATTTTTTTATGAATCATAATTTTATGCACTATAGTCTAAATTAAAAATAATGCATGTGTGGTTAAATGCATATCAGACTTGTGACTTGTGTGTTTACTGTTTACACATGAATTATTATTTATTCATCATTTCACTAAAATAAAATTACAACTGTATAAATACTTATGTAGTTTTGTTTTCGTAATTGGACATTCGACATAGTAGTTTTCACGAAAAAAAAATTCTATTAAATATACGCGTGTGTATACGTGTGCATTTTATTGTTACAACACTAAATGTTTCTAAGAACAAATGGAGCAACATAAATACTAAATAATAAATGTAGAAAACATAGCCATAATAATATTATAAAACTTTTCATGAATTATTTCAAGTATATAGTTGAAGAATGTAAGAAAAAATAAACAAAGCTGCCATTTGTTGTATACACTCTGCCTTCATGCTAAGTACATAATAATTAATGATATAATATTTCATTAGCATACTTATATAGACGAAAATGGAAAAAGCGAAAACAAAAAATGAGAAAAAGTGGAATAGTCCTTATACATCCTATATTCAGGTATATATAATATATATATATAATATAATATAATACATAATCATTTGTAGTGATCCTCATATGCTTCCTGATCTATATGATTATACCAGTAACCCCCATATAGATCATATGCAGGATTGTCATAGTCATCACTATGATTGTCTTCACAGTCATCACTATGATCATCTTCATAGTCATCGTCATAAAAATCATAAGGACCCGAAAAATCGCTATCACCTAGATCATGTCGTAAAGAACCATCTCCGTCATCCGATTCTACTCCATCTGTAAACTACATAATATTTAAAAAAAAAAACATAAACATATAGGAATGTTAGTAATATACGTTTTGAAGTATAATTAAAGGTTACTTAATAACTATAATAACTAATACATTGGTTTTCTAAAATGTGATCAAAGTAATATATTTACATAAGTAATGTATACACACTACAACAATGATTTACTCAATAAATAAAAACTTACAATATGAATTTGAAATCGTGGGTGTTGTTTTCTTATTTCCTCTTCCATGGGGAACGTATCAAATTCAGATGTTTTTAAAATTTCTAAACTAGGATTATTTTTGAATATTTCTTGTACTCCAACTTCAGTAATCTAAAATAAGTAAATAGAAATAAATATTATAATAAATGCGGAAATCCTTTATTAGAGATATATTTAGATATTAGATATTATTACAGTATCGTGTAGTATGTTATACTTTGCTTCCTTGTATTCCAAACTTACAGCATCATTTTCAGAGAGATCCAGATAATTAAGCTCTTTAAATTGAATAGCATGTTTACATATTTCATCCGTCAGTCTAGAACATGATTGAAGGGTTAAAGACTTCATTCCTATATCAAATCATTTTATTAAACAGAAAAAGCAATTTGTTTCAAAATGTACTTCATCAGTATATACATGTATATAATATATATTTATAATTCATTTGTAAGTATGTATCATACACATACATATACACGTAGTAATATACAAATCATAAAAAGCAGAGTAAACTTACCTGTCAAATTTTTTATTGAAAATGTTGGTTCGTCTACATCAACTAATTCCGTACTATTTTCATGAATCATTCCCGTAAAACCATAATCAGTGATGACGGAATTATTTGTTAATGTAAAAATTTGTAACATTTTACAATTTCTAAATATCCATTCCAGGGTATCATCATTTACAAATTCTTGACATTTTTTAAGTATTAGTGAAGTTAATAACAAGGGATTTAAATTTCCAAAGTCATATGAAGTTAAAAATTCTGTATTAGGGAAATGTCCATTTAATGAAATCTTTTTTATAGACTTTGGTAGGTTTAAAAAAATTAAATTATGGGATGCTACATTAGGGGAATATCGATTTGATATGGGAAAGTCAAGTTGAAAAGATTCCAATTGTTCACATTTGGTTAAAAAATTCCACATATTTCCTTCAGATTGTTCAAATCCTTTTGTTTTAATTCGAAGTTTTTTCAAATTTGTACTTTTTGATCGGATAATATCAAATAGTTCATTTGGAAATGTATCCAGAATAGTAATATCTATTTCTTCCATTGGTTCATGCCTCTTGAAGAAATCTATTAAATTATTCTTGTCAATACTCTTTGTTCGAATTATAACAGATTTTAGATTATTAAAGTCCTTATTAACAAGAGATTGAAGAGATGGGTCATTGGGTGTGGACCATAGTTGCATATCTTCTAAATGTAATTGAGTTAAATGTGATTTGTTTTCTTCAGTAATTCTAATTAAATTTTGAATTTTCAAATAAAGTTCATTGGCAACAGTAACTCCATCATTTTCTTCATCCCCTATACGTCCAACTTTTAATACTTGTAAACCTTTCATCACAGCCGCACACATCCCAGTAGCATCCGTAAAATTAGAATCATTATGAGGAGTTACACCTTTAAACCCACAGGAATCAATATGAAATTCTATCAAGTTTTTTAAAGTTGAGTGTATTTTATCTGACAAGTTTATAAAAACGGTATTTTCTGCAGTATCAAAAATATTTACATCTAATACTAATTTTTTCAAGTTATCTGGTGCTTCTAAGAGTATATCAAGAGTTGGATAGTTTCCTTTTTTTGGTCCATAAACATGATATGGTATAACAGTAATTATTAATGATTCTGCAAATTTTATTAAAGGGGAAATCCAGTCTTGTTCTTGTTCTACTACTGAAGTTGTTGTTGATGATGATGATGATGATGATGGTAATGGTGGTTGTGGTGAGGGATTACATGAATTACTATGATCTTCATCATCTTCTTCTTCTAATGGTGTTTCTTCAACTCTTCGATCATCTTCTCTATCTACACTACTACCATTTTTATGACTTTGATTTTCAAAACCATGTAATTGAATTTTAAAATTCTTCCAACGAACAGTAGTTGAACCAAATTCTTGTAGCTTTAGACGAAATTGAAAGAGATTGATAAGGGCTCTATTTCTAAAGTTTGTCTCATCAAGTACTTTTAAATTAAAATCTGTAGATACTAATCGAAGGGCTTTCAGATCTGAAAAGTTTAAACACCGACCAAGAACTCTCCAAACCTACATACATGTAAAAAAAACATAGGTAAATAATCAAAATTAGTCAAGTAACTACATTGTAGTGACTACAATATCAAATACATAAAAACTAATAGAAATATCTGTAGACGATTTTATCAACACACACACATGTACTTTTTAAATGTAAAAGTATATCATAAGTATGGCAAGTAAATTAAAAAGATAACAAGAACTTACCACATCATTAGAAAACACTTTCTGTACCGGGGTTGATTCCTCTTCAGTGACATTGTCATCAATAAGCTCCTTGTCCATTGTTATATACAAATATTTTAATGTTGATTGGCAATAAAATAAAAAACATACAATATATTTTATACAGGCACTTTGGGGGGGAAAAGTTCTGTGGATATATATATTATGCACACTTGTCACTTGTTCACAACATGGTAAAATGTAAAATTCCTTTTTCTCTAATCGTCAAAATCTGATGTAACTTTTCATGTGTAGTGAAACGTGTGTATGTATAGTTAAGTTGAAAAACAATTAAACTTGCAAGATGCAAGATTCACATACTATATATAAAAACGTTTATTTGACGCTGGATGACAAACATTAAACATTAAACCCCTACATACTTAAAATTTAAACCAAAACTATAATAATAAAAGAAGAATCTAAGATCTAAGTTTTTGCAAATATAGCGAATATAGCGAAGAGAGACTGTATGAGATGAAAAAAAATCCGTGAAAAATCCATAAATGTAGAAATGAAATGAAATACTTGCTATTTTCGAGCGTCGTTCAAAAGTAGTGAACATTTTTGCAGTTTTGTGAACTTTTAACTTTTAAATACTATTTAAACTGTAATTAAGTACTCACCAATAACTCTAATTAGAATGACAAGCTTATTAAAATAACAGTACAGAGAGTAGATGGTCTTAAATCTTGATTAAATTGTGATTTTAATAGAAAGTTCTTTAAATATAAAAATAAAAAACATTTCATTCCTCAATCTCACATCTCACAAAAAGTTTTGGAAAAAATAAAAGTATTATAAAATATCAACTTTGTTATCTAACATATAATCAAAATGAGCTACGATAGTGAAAGGTAAAAAATTGATAAAAACATTGTTGTAATTTCATAATATATATTATAATCCTCTCCTATCATAATTCTGATTGTGAAGTTTTATTTTGGTACTTTTACATAACAAAATATTGTATAAATAGTGCATTATATTATACTATACAAACTTACAATTTTGTTTTTCTTTTTATATATAGGAGGTTGACAAATGATGACTTTCGGAAATTATTTATGACTCCACGTCATCCTGGAGATGGTGGTAGTTCGTCTTCAAATTCTAATTTTCTTGCACCTCCTACTCCTTCCGGATCCACACCTGGTTCTCAAAGGGATTCTTCTTCCTCTTCCTCATCATTAAGGAAACCAAAAGATAAAGAAAAGGATGAAAAAAGAAGGAAAAAGAAGCATTTTTATGCTAAAATCAAAAAAGAAGAAGATGATCAAATGGCAGAATTGGCACGTAAATATCGTGACAGAGCCAAAGAAAGAAGAGATGGTGGTGAGACGGGACAACAACGGGATGAATTAATTACTGCACAAGGAGCTTATAGAGCTGTAGCTCCAGATTATCGAGGGTATAATTATTGACATATTATAATATTGTAGTAATTTTTCATTATATTCATATATTATATTATGAATTATGTGTATATTTTATAAAAACACAACATAATAATAATATAATATTATATAATACATAGTACATCATGCTATTTTTAATTATAATTTTGTAGAAATCTTGATGCAGCAGAACGTAGAAAACAATTAATTCAAGAATCAAAGTTTTTGGGAGGTGACATGGAACATACTCATTTGGTCAAAGGTCTTGATTATGCCCTATTACAAAAAGTTCGGAGTGAATTAGAAGTAATAGGAAATGAAGAACAAATTGAAGATAAAGAAATAAAAATTGAACCTAAAAAAGATACAACTGCAAAACAAGAAACAGTTGATGCTGAAGCTGGTTTTCGTACTAAACTAGCACGTAATATTTATCGTTCAGTATTTCGTAATGCTCCACCCGAAAGAAATGAATTATTTGCTCCAGGAAGAATGGCTTATGTAATGGATTTAGAAGATGAGTATGCTGAAAGTGACATCCCTACTACATTATTACGTAGCAAAGCTGATGTTCCTAATTCAGAGGTATTTATAATAATTCTAATAAGTATAAAATTGTTATCATAATAACAAATAATAATATTTTATGTAAACGTCATAATGTTCATATAATGTATTAAAATAAATGTAAATTTTTTAATTTTTTTTTTAAACCATTACAGGGACAAGCTACTTTGACAACTAATGATATTGTTATTAACAAGTTGGCTCAAATTTTGTCATATTTGCGTCAAGGTTCTAAATCATCTAGAAAACATAAGAAAGTCAAAGATTCTCAAATTAAAAGAGAAGAAAAGGTATGGAAAATGAAAACTTGTATAACATACGTAAATATATATTTTCATATATCCATTAAAATATATTTTATATTCTACATTGTAGAGTGTGAATGGACCACATAAAAATTTAAATAAAGAAGAAGATATTTATGGTAATATTGGGGATTATGTTCCTACTGTTTCCAAATCATCCAAGTAAGTTAAAAATAAAAAACGTAAAAAAAGTTTTTTATTTCATCAAAACTTAAAATAATTAACATCTTATACACACAGGCAATAAATTTCTATGTTTTATTGTGATTTTTCTCTCTATTTAAAAACAAAAAGGGATCGCCGTGAGGATGGAAAAAGTCGATCAAGTTCCAAGAAACAACCTTATTTTGAAAAACCAAAAGATGATGAAGATATACATATGGATTTGGATGCTGCTAATATAATGTTGGAAAATGCTACTGGTAAAAATCGGAGTACTAATGATATTGAATCAACATGGGTTGATGGAAAATCATCAAACAATCGTTCAGGAGATCAAACATTTGGTTCTATTCTTAAAAATGACAAGTCCTTGTCAAGAGAACAAAAACTTTTATCTAAAATTAATTCACAACCAGAAGGTTATGCTGAATGTTATCCTGGTTTTGATGAAATGCATGATGCAATTGAAGATTCTGATGAAGAAACAGATTATTCAAAAATGGATCCAGTAAGTACAAGTTATATTTGTGTATGACATATAAAAAAATTAAATATTGTAGAGCATAATATTGTACAATATTATATTATACCTATATCTTATTTTATGTTTTTTCTAAATTTCTACAGGGAAAGAAGAAAGGAGCAGTGGGTAGATGGGATTTTGATACACAAGAAGAGTATAGTGAATATATGAGTAATAAGGAAGCATTGCCAAAAGCTGCTTTCCAATTTGGTGTTAAAATGAATGATGGAAGAAAAACTAGAAAAGGAGCTAAAACAGAAAAGAATGAGAAAGCTCAATTAGATAGACAATGGCAACAAATTCAAGCAATTATGCAAAAACGTAAAGGTGGTCAATCTGAGCAGCCTGAATCAAAAACACCCAAACTGAAATAAAATATGTTAAATACTTGTAGAGTCCTATATATGTATAAAATATATCAAATTAAATCTATATATTGTAGTCAGTTAAGTTTTATGTAGAAATAATGGTATACACAATAATAATAACAAGAATAAAACTTAAAACTGTATTATTAGTTGTTATTGTTGATAAAATAAATGACTTTTTTTTTTAGAAATTTCAGCAGTTGTAAAATAAGAATGTACACAATAATCTTCTTCTACGAGTGCGCTTTATTATAATATATTGTTTGTTCTTAAATATGTATATAAATGTTGGTTTTTTTACATATTGGTAGGATTCAAGTGTTAATCTTACTTGAATAAAGGTAAATATGAACATATATAATATTTAATATTATGTAATAATTATTAATAAAATTATAATAAATAAGAATGAAAACATTTATTTTTTATAAAGTCACACATATTATGCATAGTAAGTACATAATCTACGAGGTACTGAAGTATAGTTAGAGGGACGCATAATAATTACATCAATATGTACATAGCGTATATTATGCATATTTAAGTGAGTAATAATAATATAATTGCTTCCATAATTGTATAAAATCTAAATAGCTGACGTGTATAGATAATAATTATCCAGCATATATCAGCAACGTCTTGTTTGGAAAAAATATACAGTCGCCTCTACGAAAACAGAGAGGAGGAACCACACACATACATGTATGTATAGTAAAACGTAAGACTATTTCGAGTGAAGCAAAAAGTACATATGTACATAGTGTGTGTACAAACATTCAAACTTTAAAAAAATTGTCTTTTGTCCGATTCTAAATAAAATTTTCCGGATAAAAGTTAATTAATTATTAAAAGAGTGTACTAATTATTTGTTTGATACTGAAGTATTTTATTTAGTTAAATAAGTAACTTAATTATATTTATTTTTAGTTAGAATAATGTAGTACTTCTTTATTATAGATAGTATTCCAGTTTTTTTTAATCTATAAAAAAAATACAGTCAAAGTAAAAATAATAACAAAAAACAACAAAAGTCTACTATAAGTAAAAGTAAAAAAAAGTATTTATTATTTATATTATTATTTTTGTTCATTAAATCAAAAGTATTATTTTCTTACTCAAAATTAAAAACACAACAAAAAAACAAACAAAACAAATTTTTTAGTCATCATCATGTCATTTCCACCTGCTCGTCCACCGATGCCAGGAATGGGCATGCCTATGCAATTTATGCCAGGATTACCAGGTATGTTTATTACTTTATACAAAAAAAGTATTCTCTTGTTTTACTTGTATAACTTTTTGTTTTTTTTTTAGAATAACAATAAAATCTTGTTTTTTTTTTCATTTATTTATTTTAATAGGAATGCCTCCTCCAGGAATGATGGGTCCTGTTCCGACAGGTCCACCAATGCCATTTTTTGGTGCATCCGGTGGTTCTCGTCCTAATATGAATCATAATCAAAATCCAAATATGCGTTCAAATCGTCCTGTTGTAGTTTCTAAACCTCCACAAGTTAATAAACCACATCACAACCAACCAGATAGTTCATCAAATTCAAATTCTTCACCGTCTGTTCATCATCATCAACAACATCATCATCATCATCAACAAAATATGGGTCCACCAGGTATAAATTGAACTAAAAAAAATCAAATCAAATTGTTATCGAATAAATATGTGATATAATAGGTTATACTTCTTTTGTATATATTATTTCATTGTGACTTTAGTACTTGTATGTTTATGTTAAATAATAATTTATGTAATTTATTCTTGTTTTCTGTTTTTAAAAAATAGTGACCGTGTTCGTAGGAAATATTACAGAAAAATGGCCAGATGCAATGATTAGACAATTACTTGCCACTTGTGGTCAAGTTGTAAATTGGAAAAGAGTACAAGGTGCATCAGGGAAATTACAAGGATTTGGTTTTTGTGAATTTAATGGACCTGATGCTGGACTTAGGGCAGTTCGTCTTTTACATGACTTGGAAGTAGGAGATAAAACACTGGTTGTGAAAGTGGATAGTAAAACTAGTACGGTGCTGGAAGAATATAAATGTAAGTTAACAATACAAATAACAATACAAATAATAATAATTACTATTTGACTCTTAAAATTGTTATATTACGTAAAACATTTACAAGCGATATTATTATGATTAATAATTGATGTATTTGACATTCCAATATTTTATTATTTATTCTTATACTTATATATATATTATATAAATAGCGGAAAGGAAAGCAAAAAAGAAAAGTGAAGCTGGAATTGAAAATAAAGATAAAAATAGTGAAGATATAAAGAAGGATGAGGATTCAAAAGACAATGATACAGAAGATTATATGGATGATGCAATGAAAGAAGCTGATGAAAGATCTAAAATAAGAATAGGAATTATATTTCGAGAATTTAAGAATGAGATTGATGCCTATGTCCCTCCTGGAAGTGAAAAACCAGGTACGTATTTATTATTTATTAACAACTTTAAAATATTTTTAAACATATTATCATAACTTTAAATTCTAGTAAAACAAAATTTATACTTGTTTACAAAAGTTGTGGTTATATGTTTTATGATGTATTCTGTATATATTCATATATTTAATTGTATTTAATATATATATTTACTTATTTACAGAAAAAGATCCTACAACAACTAAACAAAATATTCAAGATAAACTACATTTGCTCAAATTGAGTAGTTTGGACAAAAAAGCAGAATCAGGAGATCCAGAATCTGTAAGATATTAACAAAAACAAATTACAATCAACATAATAATATTAGTCTTTAAAATGTATCAAACACAACTATTTATTTATATTCATCTCAATCTTAATATAACATATTTTGTATGATTATTTTTAGGATCTACCCGAGGAATTAATGGAAGAAGGAAAACGTGAAATAATAACAAGAGAAATTTCCAATTTTCGAGAAAATATGAAGGTAATTTTATAAATTCTTGTATGGATAAGCGTTTTTGATTGCATAATATGATATAAAATCATTATAGGTACCGTTACGTGTATATATATTATGTGTCATTCAAAAAGTCAGAAATTGTACGTCACATGTATATATATACAATTTGGAGAGTTTGAAAATCTACAAAGGCTCCATACTTGTATAGCTAAAAGACATAATATATTCCATGTTTTACACTGTAGTCTAATAGTCGTCGTTATTTTGTTGCATTCATTCATCTTTCATCTATGAACGTATTTGTAAGATTATTCCTCAAAACTTACTTGAATTATATGTAGGAGTTTTTTTTAGGCAATAGGTAGTCAGTTGATTAAGGATTGAGAAAATATCAATGTAGAACACAGCAAATGGTATAATATTATTATATATATATAATTTAAATAAAGTTTGAAGTTTTGTTACAAAATAAATATATAGAATGAATCAAACAAAAATATATTTATGTATAAAAGGAGGGAGATTATAATATTTCATGATTATAATATCCAATATTTACCTTTTATTTTTATTTAGAATACCCTTTAACATATATATTATATAGTAAATAATAAATTCAAAAAAAGTATATTAGGTATTAGATTATCATTTTATAATATGAATTTCTTAATTCATATGATTTAAGTACTCGTTTTTTACAATGATGCTTAAAAAAAAGTAACTAGCATGTTCATTAAAACTACATGTATATTTTCATGTTGAATAATTGCAACTTATAACTTTAAAAAGTAGTTCAGGAATATAGATTTATATACGCGTATTATAAAAATAGAAAATAAGGGGCCATAAATGTACTGTTAGAAAAATAAAGGCTTAAAAAAAACATACTAGAGTGAAAGTAAAATTGGTGAGGGAATCATTTGGATAATTGGATATTCTGGGTCCTCCAATATTAGGCGTCGTCCACACAGGCTGACTACTGCCAATTCCACAAAATCTGCCACAAATCTGTTTCGATCTTTTCGTACTCTCTCGCATAAAATTCTCCTACTAAAGAATCCAAGTAATTGGTGAGTAATCATTTTTACAAACATGAATTTCTTCTTAGCGTATTACTTTTTTTGTATAGTGTTTAAACATTGTTTAAAAAAATAAAAATAGAACAACAAGAAAAAAAAAGTAGTCTTCATCTTCTATAACACACAATGACCACTCTCGCCTGTCCGTAAGTTTTCTGTAATATTTTGAATAGGCTATATAACATTAAAATGTTTATCTTTCAAAAAAAAAAAAATACTAAAATCTTACAAAGTGTACAAAAGTCTGAGTCACATTGAGACGTTTTGCTATATGTAGCTGATCAAAAAAGAGGTGAGTTGTAATTTCTCCTTTATTTTGCCTTTTTCTTTTGTTTCTTGAGAACAATAAATATTAACTTGCCCTGCATAATATGTATATATATAGCTTCATTGTTCTTTTCCCTTTCTCTAATCATTAAAAAAAAAAATTATATAATATATAATAATATAAAGCGTTGTTACTTTCAAGATGAATGCAATCTTTACTTTAGTTGTTCATATTTCTGAAATGTATTTAATTTAAAGTAAGTATTGAAATAATATATCATGTATGTATATAATAGAATAGATTTGATTTAATGATACAAAACCTTCCATATGTATGTATCACATAAAGTTCTGGACAACGTAAAAAAAAGCTCATAGCACTAATTGGATTGAGAGGGCAGAGTTGTATTGTAAGTTTTTGTCTTGATACAAAACAAAATCCTAAATGGTCATAATAATAATTTATTGATAAAATTGATAACATACATATTTGTATACATTTATGTATCGAAAGTTATATTATACATATTCCATATGAGGTGTGTGTGTGTGTGTATACAAGATTTGTGTATCATTAGGTTCTATTCCGATTTTTCTTCCGTCTTTTTTTAGAACACAAGAAGAATAAATTGTATTAAATTAGAATTTGAGTTTACTCCTCATAAAAAGAGGGCTAAATTTACAAGTACAATAAAAGTATGGCTGCTTCCGTAAACTGATCAGTAAGTTTTTGAAAATTTGAAAATAACAAAATATCGGATATACTGCAAAGTAAGAAACTTTTCATTTATATAAACTATAAACTAGAACCTGTATAGTATCAACGTTTTGAATAAAAAATTCTACAAGAAGAGCTAACAGAAAATTTTTAATCTGTAGTCAGTACTCATTTAGCTTTGTTATATGTTGTATTATATATATACTTATTAGGTGAATTTTAGTCATTGTTGATGTAGGTTTCACCTTCCTTTGAAT